>VZRW01000466.1:0-126819 GCA_013398125.1 Aegotheles bennettii
TCTGTGATTCTGTGATTCCTAGCTGCTTTAGGGTTTTTTTTCTTGCTGCTTCTACTTCCCTTTTGTAGAAAGGAATTTGGTTGGGCTTTTTGTTCCAGAAGTGTAATGAACTATCTTGGTGAGTGCTTGTACCTGGCATGAACGTAGAAGTAGGCTACATAGTTCTTCTTCAAGAATCTTTTAATAGGAAATAGCCCAGTAAGACTATTAAAAGCATAATGAAAACCTCATTCAGTTTCCTGTCAGTTTTCAGGGCTGTAAGTGGCTTCTAATTTGCACAGGATTGGAATAGCATTGAAGAATTACAGTAACTAAGTGAAACAGTCATTGATTTTGCAATTTTCTGATAGCATCCCTTGTAATTTCTTGTAATGCATTAGGAGCTAAGTACAATGACAAATGTCAAGACTCAATGTACTAGTTTTATACACATCAGCACTAGACTGGGAGGCGTAACGTCAGCTTCTATCTTGGGAAAAATGTAACTGCTGGATACTGTCCCATTGCTGGTTACATTATTGAAAGAATCATTGGGTTTAGGTAGAGGTGGAGTGGAGAAAAGAATTGTTTTCCAGATATTTTTTTTTACTACTTTCATGGTTGTTTGGTGGTTTTTAATTATTTATTTTGTAGAAATTCCAATAATAACAAGTAAGCCTGAGGGGCCTGTTTAAAAATTTAACTTGACATTCTCAAATGAATTCTGGATATCCATTAGGTATTTCCCACGACACACTACAGAGGTCTGGTGGTTATTAGTTAAAGCAAAAACATACATACACTAAAGCTAGCATTGCATATCTTGCTTCCATGAATTATTTTGATGAATAGTCATGTGCAACATTAGCCTGCAATAATATATTCCTCATGATAATGTGGTAACAAGTGCTGATCTGCGTTAGAGATAAATACAAATGAGTGATTCAGTGAAAACAGAAACCAAATAGAGTGATTACATACAATGCAGTTTACCTGAAGTAAATAAAATGAAGTCTTGCTGTTGATCTGTTACTCTCCTGCAGCACACTTTAGCTGTTATATAAAGCTGAGGGAAGGTTAATATGACTGTGAACAAAGATTTATGAACATGGATAATTGCTTGAAGCTGATTTTTCTCTGCTGTTGCAGTTGTGTTACTTGGATGGAAGAAACTGTATTGATTTTAGCAGTTGCAAAAAAACCAAACCCCTCTTTTTTTTTTTTTTTGTAAAACTTTAATAACTTTACAGTTGTTATGTGTTTAGGGACTGGTCAGAGAGAGAGGCCTTAGTTAAAACACTATTTATTAAATTCTATCTGATTTGGTTAGTTAACACTGTTCTGAATGACAAGGAACTGAAGAAAATACCTTCTGTAAACATTTGCTTGTCAGAGTATCAACAATATTCATGGACCCTGACCTTGTCCTGCTGCTGTTGCTTTTTGTTCTCCACTGGGCCTGGTTTCATGCCAGATATGCACATCGCCTCCCACCACTGGTTTGTGCCATTTTTAACGTGCCACTTCAGGAGCCACTGAGAATGTCATTATGTCATTCCTTTTCCCCTCTCATGTTGTCTCCCAGTTTTGTCTTAGTCATTCCCCTCTTAAGAACAATGTGAAGATTAGTAGGCTCAGATTTATAATTAGTGAGATTAGTAGTTAAGTTTTGGTTTTGGTTTTGCTAGGCAGTTGATTTGCCTGTGTGTGTGTGACATAATTTGCATGTGATATGTAGCACATTTCATTCTTGTGATGTATTTACTGTGAGAAAATAATTTCACCTGTTAAATAGAAAAGCAAGCAGTATTGCCACTTTCTCAGCTAAGGTCTGGCTAGTAAAAATTACAGAAAAATGCTATTTTTATCCTTACAATAAATTAGGTATTATTCATCATCGTGAGACTCTTGAGAAGAGAGAGAGAGAAACTTGGAAAATAGAAAGGAATTTTTTATGTGACCTTTAGAAACATGTCAAATCTCACTCGCCAGCATTCTTACCATCTTAGTGATTCTTCTCCAAAGTATTGATTAAGAATATAAGCCCATTACAGTACTGTCTGGTCAGAGTTTTTTCTGACCTATTCGCACAGAGAATTTGCATAGTGTGATGGGTTAGGATGTCTGGTTTCTGGTTTCTGACTGATTCATTCAAAGCGCGTTAATTTTGAAATCAGCAAAAGAGGGTTTAATTTTTAATTACTTATATAATTCATTCAATCATTTACCAACAAAATTACAATGATAATTACAATTACAATTTTATTTTTCTTATAATAAGAAAAATGAAGAATTTTTTCTGATACCTTTCTTCTGGGGAAGCTCTATTTTGGAGTGATCAAAATGCTTCTGTAACGGTGGTTTAGTTTTTCTATACAGGAGAAAGAATGGAAGCTCTGAATTAGACAGATTGCATGTAATTTCATGTAAGTTAATATTTTTCTTTTTAAAACTACTTAAATATTTTAATAAATTGCAATATATCATGTGCATCATGCAAATATAAGGTTATACAAATTGTGTCTTAAAAATACTGCGATGCATCTCGATTATTTTTAGACTCTAAAGCATAGTACAGAAGGGAACGTTGCACACGTTTAGAAGTCACCTTGTGAATTTTGCAAGGCATGCTTTAACATGATGTGATTTGAGAAATGTTCATTATAACCACAACTGTTTTCTTTTAACCTCTGAAACACGTTGGTATAGATCTTCATAACCAGTCAGGGTAATTTCACAGAATTGTCCCTTTGTTTCAGTACCAGGACGAAGGTATATGTTTAGGTAATTATTAGGTGGATTTAAAAAGAATCCTTGCAACAAAAACTTATATTTTGGAATTTTTCAGCTAGCCTGAAAGTTGAAGCTGTCATCAAGTTGCAGAAAGGAAAACAGATATTGAAACAAAGCCATTAATAATGTCATCATACATAGATCTCACTAGCTAGTAGCATTATTAGCTGCTTCAGCTGATTCTTGGTGAAACAATGCTCATCTTAATCAGATTCAGTGTCTATAAGCATGCATATTTCTTGAATGACATTTGCAATGAACAGACTTTAAAATTTAAAATAAACTACAAAGGAATTGCTAGTTCTTTATTTCATCTGCACTCAGTATAGAGCTATGGGTTTTGGTAAGCCAATATTTCGTAGCATTAGGAGAAATGTTGTTGCAGATTAAGAAGTCATTCAGCTTAGGTTGCAAAACAATTATATGTTGTTGATAAAAGTGCCAAGGACTGGCAAAATATGACTGGCCACACCTGCAGTATTTGCACTTGGAAGATCCTGTATAGAGTTTGACAGAACTGCACTAGAACGGAGCTTTTGGCTATAATGCTGAGATTGGTGCTTTGTCAGCCAGGCCCTGCCGGTGGTACGTGTGCCCAGGTGCTCTGTAGGTTTTCAGAAATAACTTGGGGAAGAGTCCCAACACACTCCCTCCATGTGCTCAGTGCCCAGAGTTCTCCTCTCGCCACAGTGAAATGGACACAGCAGCAACTTAACCTCCCACTACCTGCCTGGTGGGTTTTGTCAAGTGTAAGCTCTGTACAGTTTTATTATGTCTGTGTGTTTCCAAGGGTGCTAACTCCAGTGCTGATGGTTGTGGTCTGGATTGAGGTGATTTTTCATCTCCTGCTGATCTGATTTGCACTTGAATAAGCAGAATGCTGATTTAAATGTGAAGACCATGCGGACAGCAGGAAAAGGCAGCAAGTGATGCCAGGGCAAAGAACAGGGGAGATAAAATAAACAGAGGGGAGGTTGTTGATAGATGGCTCCCATCTCAATCAGACAGTAAAGTAGTTGTGCAAGTTGGGGATTGGAGAAAACATGCTGAGTGATGACAAACTGTCTCCTTGGCCAGCTTTCTTAGGTCAACGCTGCAGTGCTGCTTAAAAAAAGCTTCAATCTTTTGTTTACGTAGCATATGGAGTTTTTATTTATTAGCACTGAGCCATGCTTTATCTAACCTTAGTGAAAACAACTGATCCAGAAATGAAATTGCTTTTTTACTTCTCCAGTAGTGTTGCCTTGTGTGCTGTACATTCCTTGGGATGCCCTTTTTCATGTATGTAAAAGGAAAGTGCAAGTTAATGTTGACTGAAACTTCAGTACATGTTCCATGGTGCTGTAGAGTTTAAATATTTTTTTTCCTAATAGTTTGATGCTGGCTTAGAGTTTGATAATGTAATCAGCTTTTAGTAACTTTTTTTTTCCTGCTCAGTGACTCTCATGCCAAGAAATTTTTTCATTAAACCACTCCAAGGGTCACCAAGTAGAGAATATAAAGGACCCCAGATACCTCTTCAGCATAATCATCTCACTTCAAATTGGCTGCTGGCCATAATTTTACTATGTAGGTTGTTTAAATGGACCACTGGATTTTTTTCTCATCTATTGTTCTAGAAAATTAATAAAACAGGTACAAATATTTAGTTGATGCATGGCACATGATTCTTTAATGATGCTACTGTAATTTCAGGTCATCACTTTGTCATTAATTTGAGGGAGTGCGCAGTACTAACCTTGCATAAATTAAGCATTTTAGACTTCTGTAGCATGCATATAATAAATTTTGCACGCTCCCTAGTTTTGGTTATATCGGTGTGGCATAATACAGTGCACAGGGGTTGGAAATAAGTCCCAGTCTGAGACAGAGGGAGTCTGGTCAGGCATCTGTCTGATTGCTGCTGTGGAATATGCTGCAGAGCCTTGGCAGTGCTAGTGCAGGTGCTAAAGTCCACAGGCTTTTTTGGTCTAATTAGAATTGTTAAAGAGCTGCAGTGTGAGAGTACGTTTGCTGGTTTTCTGGTCTTCCATTTTGTGCAGCCACAGAGGTACTGGGTGAAGTACTAAGTCTTACACTTCTTTCGTACTTTGGGTCCTGCAATTTAAATATGGGCTTAAATTTTTGGTTTGGGTTCTTAGGAGCTAGGTGCAAAGCCGTTTAGTAAAACGAATGAGAAGCTTTAATTTAGTGGACTGAATCTCAGCCCGCTAATGAACTACTGTTGTGAAATATGTATAGCCATTACTTTGGTGTCTAAATTATCTTCACTTTCAAGTCTTTCTTAAATTCCTAATAACCTTTATTAAATAAGAGGAGAAAAGATTCCACCCAGAAGCCTTCAACCTCCTTCAAAACTGATGGAATACACTAATAAAATCATGTACCATATTGAAAGTGAGAATTATAATGTAGTATAATATTGTCTAAGCTAATGGAATGAATTAATTAATAGAGTTTTTGATAATTAATTTGTAGGAAAAATAATCTGGAAGCTGATTTTTAAAGTTTTTTATTGGCTGTGGTTTTCTTCATAGGAATGTACCTAGAGAAATGCTAAGTGACCATTGAAACTCCTGGAGGAGTGTTGGCTTCAAGGTGAATGAGGAATACTGCCGTAATTGAGGAGACAACTTCTGACATAAGATGAAAGTCAGATCAGCTCAAGTTTAAGTCAAAATTTAGAGGCCTCTCTGGAATGTTCATGCTTGTATCTGTTGTCCAGATAACTCAGTGAAAGAAATTCTTCCCTGTCGCAGGTCATGAATCTAACATCCTTAAAAATATTACTACAGGACCTTGACTGGAAATTGCCATGTAACTTGTGCCATTTATGGCTTTTTCTTTTAAATTTATTCTTCTGGACAGACGTCATAGTCCATGTGGTCTCAAACAGCTATGACTAACCAGGTCATATTTTTACTATAGGAAACAGATCCCAGGAAACTTCTCCTTCAGGGTATCTACCTGAAAGAGGCACTTTGTGTAGATTCTGTAGATAGTTTTCTACACAGAGAGTTCTGAATCCTAAAATTCAAAGAAAACCAAGCCTTCCTTAGAAAATAGGGGGACAATTCTGGTTTTAAGAAATTAGTAGAAGTAAATGTTGGAAAATTGTTTATTTTTTCATAATACATTCATTCTTTTATCTGACATCTTGCTTAGACCTCTGCTGACTTTCCAGGTCTGAATTCTGACCTGATGTTTACTGACATTGTAGCCATTGGGCAAAGTGACCTCTTGGTGATCCATTTTATCATTCCTCAGTTGCTCAACACCCACAGCATTTAAAGCATATGGAAGTCAGAGATTTAGGATTGGAGATTTCATGTGCAGGAGTGTTGAGTTATCTCCTCCTTGTAGGAAGGAGGTTATAATCAGAGGAGAAGATGCAGCTTCCACAGCTGTGAAATTTAGAATCTTTCTGAAAATGAATTGCTGCTTCCTGTGCTGCAGGGAGAAAGGGGCACTTGTAGCTTAGGTCTGTGCGAGGTGGGCTGGTTTTCAGGGAGTGTCTTCAACCTGCTCCTTTTGCCTTTGTTATGGTGAAATAAATCAGTCTTTATTTAAAAATTACTGGAATTCTAGTATAGAGTGTGTTTTGTTGCAAACATGATTCCTTTGTAGCTGTACTCTGTGTAACAAAGCATGGGTTTCCTCTGGGAGTTGTCACAAGTAGGTGACATGCTGACTTAGGAAGTGTATTTCTTATTTGCACAAAGGAGCATAGTGGTTTGAAAGGTTAAACCAGTAACATCTGTATACATCATACCTGACCAAAAACTTGGACAGGACTGGGGAAGGAGGGCTAACAAGCATTAGACTAAAGATAAACCTTTACATTTAATGACAGCTGACATTTTTAAGTATTTTGAATTTTCTTTATCTGAACCTATTGAGTTACCTTTGTTCTTTCATGTAAAAGCTATCCAGAGTTGATTTAACTCCTAATTATCCTTCAGCAGACAATGAAAAAGTGAAAGGACAGGTTAAGTCATGTGATAATAGTAGCATCTCCTGTGTTCTTCAGAAGAAAGGAAGTCTCTAAAATGTATCTAACTTCTATCCTCTTGTTTTTCTCTCTGTGTATGTGCCTTAAAGTGTTAGTCAGACATGGAAGGCTTTATTTGAAAACTCTGGCAGACGCTTAAATGAAACTTGTATTCACTGAGCATGGACACAGCAAGCCTTGCTGTTGGAGTGCTGATGGAGCTATGCTCTTGGGAAATACGTTTGTTGTAGAGCAGCTGTGTTGCAGGGTAAGGGTGCTGGATATTTGTGGATGCTGAAGGTCATAGCAAATTTTGTAAAATACGCTGGGATTTGGATTTTGTGAACTGAGAGTGTTGGGCTGCAGTTTGCACTTTCCATTGTGAAATTCACCATTGAACAATCCAGTTATGGAATTTACAGTAGTTCTGTTTTCTTTTGCTATGAACAGTTCAGTAGTCTGACATAGCAGTCTGCAGGTTCTCTCTGTTGAATATCCATGTTTCTCTCATCAGATGCCTGGCAAAACGGCTTTCCCCTGGGTTCAGCAAGTGACAAATAATCACATAGGTTCAAAACCTATACAGAGCTTAAAGTAATTTTTAGGCATGCTGTTGAACTTTATACGTGTTAATGAAGTTGCTGTTCATAGTGGTTGTATTTATGAAGTTATTTAATCTTAAAAATATCACTGAAAATGAGCAGAACTAGTTTTCTCAAATTCCTTGCTGAAAATGAAAAAAAGTGTTCTGAAGTTACTGGAATCTCTTTTTGGAAACAAACACCTCTATAAAGTCTGTGGTGTAACCTTCTAAATTATACAAACCCTATTTGTAGGTTTGGAAAGTGCATAAAAATAACAATTGTGCCCTCTGGTGGAGCTCGTTTTGCTGTAGCTATGCTGGGTTTGGGGTTTTTTGGGGTTTTTTTTGAGAAAAAAAAATATGCTTGAAAAAGAGGAATTGAAGTATCATGACATAGTACAAGAGATTAATTAATAAAACTTGCTTGATTTTGATTCGAAAAGAAATACTGTAGTCATTTGTAGTATTAAGAGATCTTCAAAAAGCAGATACATTGAAAGGCTCTTATTGATTTTCCTGTGCCTTTAATCAGCAATTTGCATGTTATTGTGAAGACAAAGGTCATTAAACATGGGTTGTGGTTTGGTTTCTTTTTTTAGCTGCATATTAAAGGTGTGAATTGCTTAGAAGGCTAAAATTCTAGTAGGAAAAGTAGAAGCAAATTATAATCAGATAATGTCCAAGCTGATTTTACTTTTGTGGCAATAAATGTAATTTTTTTAGTTGAGCATTGTGGCAGCTGTACCTTTTGTAGTATATTATATACTTGTTGTCATATTTTTCTATGTTGTAGTTTTATTTAATCATTGCAAAATTGTTTGCAATTGTGTCAATGTCTCTACTCTGGAGATAGAATGCAATGAAAATGAAGATACCCAGTATTACTTAGGAGTGATGAAGAAATACCACGTCATAAGATTTGGAGCAAATCAGGCCAAGCAGAAAGCCACTGGGGTTTGAATTGCAGCCTATTCCTGTTTACTTTATTGCTTTTTTTCTTTTGGAAATGACAAAAGTCAATTTTCTAAGGCTTAACTCTCATTCCTTAGCATGTATGTGATGCTTGTTACTGTTTTTATTTTAAAGAATTCTTTATTACTACTTTAAAATGTATCTGCATTTATAGATTATCTAATGTGTGAATATATGTATATTCTTATTTCCTCACCCCAGTACCCTTGGTAAGATACACATTCAGAAGGAGTGTTCAAGTTTAAATATTTACTCTGTTGTGAAGTAAATGACTGTATTTTTAACTTTTTTAAATTTGGGGGTTTTTTGTTAAGTTAGTCTAAAATGCTGTAAACACCTGAGGAAAAACCTGAGAATCGATGTGTAGGTTGGTCTGTCAGGTCTCCTCACTACACTTAAAATATCCTACAGTTCCCATTCACTGCTTCTGCATTATTTAGGTAGCCTGTGTCCCAGTGGGTATTCCAGCCCTTTTCGGGGGAGGGAGAAAACAAAAAGGTTGAGACCTCTGGCTAAGTCTACTTATTTACACAAGAGTCTTTAAACATAGTAACGTTTGGTGCAAGAGACAGCCTGCAAGGGTGAACTCCTTTGGAGAAGCTTGGGAACTCTTGCCCACAGACTCTGGTGTAGAAAACCATACCAAATTTTGGTAGGGTTTGCGATAGACATGTCCTGTATCACAACTGCAGACCAGTGTCATCCCATGCTCAAGTGCAAGGTCATGGTCAATGCACGTGTCCTTTCATCGTGTGACAAGATTATATTTATTTTTATTGTGTTTTTATGCAGTTTGCCCATAGCAGTGCTGCTGAACGGGTTTTCACGTGACAACAGGCATCTAAAGTTAACTGTGGCCTGCCACTTGGCATAACTGCATACCTCATTTGGATGAAGAAAATCTTGGTGGTTATGAGGAAGGCATTAGTACAGGTAGCAAACAAGTTGATAGAGCAAATGTAGCTGTGCTCAAGGCAGGCTCTTGTGGATTGTACACATTTATCTTCAGACTAATAGTCCATTTACTTGTGTGTTGTTCTAGGTCTAAATTTTAACAAAAATTTTCAGTTTACTTTTCCTGAATTGTCTTAAAGCCTGATAGAATAAGCACATATCAACAATTTCTATTGTTACATTTTTTAAATGGTTGAAATAGTGTTATATAGCTTTTCTTTATTGAAAGCTCCAATGTCCCAGTGAAACAAACATACTTCAAGAAAACTCTCAGAAACTCAAGCAGTTCAAGCAGTGGGATGTGCATGATTTTTATAGTGGGATTAGTGTGGCAAAAGGAAGTATAAATTTAAACTGCATCTACTAGATGGCCGTGACAGAGGTGATGGTGGCAAGTTGGCCTTGGTAAAAACAGCCCAATGGCCACCCAGCCCCTCCCTCCCAGTGCTGGCCCAGCCCGTGCTGCAGTGTGGGTGGCTGCTCTGGGGCCTGGGGCACCTCCTCCTCCTCTGACTTTGTTCCCCTCTTCACAAACATAGGGCTAAAATGATTTGATGAGTTAATTGACAGTTTAGGGGAACACTACTGATTTATATGTATGGGTTACGCCTCTAAGGCTCGATTTTGAGCACTTGCATTTTTCAGTGATGCGAAGAGCACTTATGAATTCCCGGTACTTGTGAAAACTCCCTACTACTTCACTTCTTTGAGAATGGCAGGCCATTTAATAAACTCCATTGGTAATCACGGTTTAATTCTTATGTGTACTCTGTGCTGCTCTATTGCTGAAATTATTTTTATGAGAAATCCATCCCTATTCTTCTTTTGCTGGTGGTTTAATCTGGGGGAGTTTTCTCTCCCCCCTCCAGCTGTCGGTACTGCAGACTCAGCCAGGGAGCTGAAAATCCTTTTATTCCTCGCTAGCAATAAAAGTTCAACACATCAAATTATCTCCCCATTTATTACTGTGCCACCTCATCAAAAGCCTGCTGCAGGAAAATTTGTGAGAAGTGATATATCCTGCAGATATAACTGAGCCAAGACATAACCAAGGGTCTCTTAAAATAAAAAATGTTACTCTCAGCTGGGGCTGTTCTGGTCTCTGTTTTGTCCCGTCTCTTACCTTCCCCCCAAAAATGGTTCTTAATTTTCCTTTTCCCCTGAGCCTTTCTGTCACTCTTTTCCTCTTTCTCCCTTAGTCAGTCCAGAACAGACACCTACAAGTAGTTTCCAATTTGATCAGACTTGTGAAATGCCCCTTCCCCATCTTGCTTTCTTGATTGTCTTTTCTCAAAAAAAAAAATAATAAAATAATAAAAGGCCATTTATTTTACTTTAAATGAAGTAGGGAAGCCATGGCTACTGCCCTAACTTGAGCAGTGCTGTAGATCACAAGCTCTGTATAGAGCTGTCCACTAAAGGTGGGCTTTTTTTCAGCCGTCTGTAGGCTGGGAGGACAAGCTGCCCAGGAACTGAATGAAATGCGGGTTTGGTAGGATGTGTTTCCCCATTCCAGTGTTTCTGAGAAGTGCAGCGTGCAGGGCTGGACTGGGCTACTTGTACACCCAGCTAGAGGCTGTGGAAGTGGGAGAAAACAGATGTAGTCTGAAAATCTGTAGAAATGTTGTGTCCTGCGAGTTCCTTAAGGCATGCTGAGGTGTAGCTGTGTCGCTGAGATGTGAGCTGCGAGGAAACGCTGCCGTGCAGATTCCGGCTCGCTGAGTGTTATGTGTTACTGGAGCTCTTTTGTCTCACAGAAACAAGTTATGTTTGTTCAGCTTGGTGGAGATATGTTGGCTCTATGAAAAAGAAGCTGAGCTTGAAATCCTATCCTTCAGTTTTCCTTGTGGCATTGGGTAATAGAAGTTACTGAGCTTGTCTCGGAATGCAGTTTTAGGAAAACTGCTCTCTGTAGCCTTGTGTCCTGGTTTGAGCTTGAACAGTGACATCTTGGCACTGCCCCTTTACCAGACACAGCCTTTGATGTAAATGCCATCCTAACGTACTCAGGAGCACCGAGATACAAAATGGAATTAGTGAGGCAAACACTTCTACAAAAATTAACTTTTCCTTAAGATTTCTTCTCGAGCATCCCAGTCATTGAACTTTGTGTATGTTACTGGTTTTGTGTGCTTCAATTTCAGTATTAAAGTTAGCTTAGAAAAATCACTGTCATTAAGAAACTGCTGTTATGTATGAGTAGGATGTTTTTTAAATGTGTTTGGACAACAGGCTTGGGTACCTTTTCACGAGAAATTTTTTTTTCTCTTTAAGAATTGTAGCTTTTTGTTTGGATATTTTTTTTACAATGAATTATTAATACTTTAAACTGGTGAGGCAGGAAACAAATTTCATGAAATGTACAGAATACTGAGTCACTGATAGTTTTATCTGTCAGTAAATGGGAATGTCAACTATTTTGAGAAGTTTGACATTTAAATGAAGATTTACATTGATGTCTAGTTTTTAGGATGGAACTGCCTATCTTTAAATCTACTGTTAATAGCAATTGCAGTGAATAACATAACTGCAGCGTGAGCCAAAATCGCAGCCTGCTGTTGCTTCAGCTTTTAAGACTCCTGGATATGCTTCTCTGTTACCCTTGGCTAGAAGCCTGCCCTCTTCTTCCACTTTGTGTCATAATCTTTCCTAATGCTTAGTTTTTAAAAAGGCAGGGTTGGTTGGTGTAAGTCATACGTTTGTACTCATTTCAGATGTATTTGGAAAAGTATAAAGGGTTTTTGTTTCAGCTTTGTAGAGTTTTATCATAACATATTGTATGTTGTTACATTTTGTAGCAAATGTTATATATGTGCCCTAAATATTTCTAATTTAGGTCTGAAAATGTAAGCAACACAGTAAATCCTATCTGATATGTTTGTTCTTTGCCTTGTTTTGATTTTTACAGAAGTGGGTAATTAAAGCATGTGTATGTATTACATTACAGTAAAAACTGGATTTGCATGTGGGGTTTTGTCATCTTTTATCTTTTAAACTGTATTCTTAGTTTTATGATTTTGATTTCAGGTTATCTCTATTTATGCTGCTGTGTGACTGTCATACAAAGCAGCCTCAACTCATGTTGCCTTGGCATTGTGACAACACACTTGATAAAATTTTGAGAGATAATGCAAGCAGCATTTCTGAATAATCTCAGGTTTTCTGTTTCTATGTAGATATATTTAAAAATTTATTGGAAGAGGTAGATTGTATACCATCTAGCTAATTGTTGTATATGTGGCATATTGCTTATGGCATTTATTTGCAAGCTGTTGAGCAGAGCAATACTTTAGAAATAAAAATGGAAATTGCGTGTGTTAGGTCATGCTCATGGAGCCCTGTATCTTGGATTACACTGGGATCTACTGTATGATGTACAGTACTGTTGCCCTTTACCAATGTGACTTCTGTTTATTGATTAACTTTCTTGTAGTGAACAGTAGAAAATCCATAGAAATCAAGGAAAAATAATTGTTAACTGTTTGTGGTAATTTTCTTGTGTTCTCTTGCTTTAGGGAAGATATATGAGAAAAGAGTTGTGAAATAAGAGCATATATTTAAAATTTAAATGTGGATTCTAAAGACATGGTATTTCTGTGTTTGTGTTGATGTGCACAGACTTCTTGATACTTGCAGGACATGAAGCAATGACTTGTATAATATATATAATTGATATTGAACAAAAATTCACCACTGGAAAATGGAAGAATTCAGGCCATTTGGCGCTTAATAATGACTGCTGTTCTGGCACTGATTTATCTGCAGTGACCTTTTGCAGTACGGTTCAGCAGAGAAGAAGCTTCCAAGTTATTTTTGTTTCCCCCTAGAAAATGTTTGAAACACCAGAGAAGCATTTATGAGATACAGTTAAGCTTGTTTATGAGTTTCTGTTGCAAACAACTGTTCTCAAAATATTCTTTTTCTGCAAAAATGATTAATTCAAATATAATTTTGATCTTTTAGAGGCCAAGTAACTTCCACGTGTATTTTGTTATGATATGGTACAACATAGTGGAAAAGTGAGGTGTATCTTTCAATAATAGTTTGGAAATTACCTGGTAAAAGGTGAAATTATCTGGTGAAAGGTGGAATTACCTGGAAATGAAAACCCCAGCCTGGGACTCTTTTCTTAATGCATTCAAGTATAATATACTTGATATACAAATAATCTATTTGTATATCAATATACAAAAATCAGTTATGTCTGTTAGGAAACAGCAAAAACAACATGTAAAGTGAGCTGTTGCCTTTTTTGTTGAATGGCAGATCATGAGTTTTGCTTCTTTCAACTACTGTGCTATATTTATTTATTTCAATTAACTTCTGTCATACTGTTTGGTTTAGCAGTATAAGCTCAAGGAATGACAGTAGCTCCTTACATACATTGTGTGCTTGAATGTACTTACAGAAGCAAGGACTGAGATCACTTCATTTGGAACTGCTGTGGCCCTCAGGCACATAGTAACTGTCAGTTCAACTAGTTTTGAAATGAAAATTAAAAGATGAATGGACCTTTTAGATCTTAGTTTACAATCAAATGAGACATCTCCTTACAATTAGCCAGGTTTTTATGATTTTTCTACTCATCATCAGTGAATCAGAATTTAATGGTTTCTCTGTTTACAGTCCTTTTTGCCCTGTTACATTTATGCAAATACATGTAAAATTACATCACTGAATCTATCAATAAACACATTTATTACAATGCCTTCCTTTCATGGTAAGGTAGTAGATGTTTATGTAGGGTCACACTAAAAATATTTTCCTTGGCCCTACAGTTAGGCAAATTGGGTAAATTCCTTGCACACCAGTGAAAGTAAGATACTCAAAATGCTTCTTATTTCATGTCTGCCATTGCCATTAGGACTTTCAGATCAAGCCCTTTGAGTTTTTTATACTAAAGAGAAGTATGCCTGTTCTGAGATCCAGAGACTCTTAACCAACTTGAAATGTATTATAAAATACATGTAAGAGGTTTGCAAAGCTGCACAAATTTTGGAATAAACTAACTGCAAGATTACAATTCTTAGCCCAAATCACCTCAGCAGTAGTATGAAGACAACAGAAGTGCTGTAGACCTCACTAGTCCCCAAACCAATGATTTTCATCTTACTGTTCCCAATTGTCAGGTTCTGTGTTAAGTGTAGCTAGGCTGAAAAGTTAATGGAAGTGATTTTGTAGTTTGTTGGAGTTAGTATAAGAATTGGGAAATTACTTAGTTATGTGTTTCCACAGCACTGTGGTCATGAACAACACCATGGCCTCTTCTCATGTGCACTGTCAAGATAATTTTATAGTGGAGAGAGATAACAAGGAGCTATTCAAAGTGGTAGCCTTGTCATGCACTGAAAGCTGTGACCTGTTTTGTAACATGTTAATTAGCAAGGAATAGATACAAAACAATGCCCATTTAACGTACAGGGTAATTTAAACTTTAAGAGAAAGGAATCACTTGCAAAGTAATAATGGCTAAGAAACATAGTACAACATTTCATGTACTGTACCTTATTTCACATCCAGCTGGCCTATCAATTATAACCTGTACTCTACAGATGGTGCAATATATCAGAATTAAGTCAGTCAGTTAGTTTGTTCCCAATTAATTGCTGATACTCCCAGTAGAGAATATTACCCTAAGTCTGAGTTAAGTGCCTGTCTTAATATCCTCTTGTGGTCTCATTTTGTCATTTTAAAGAGATACCCTGTCTTGTAGGCCAGAACTTACTCTGGTTTGTTCTTCCAAGTGCTACCTGTGTTGCACTCCTTGTTTTTATTTGGAAGTTAAATAGACAATTTGATATTTCAGAGGGCTGGAAGTAGAAGTTTCATGCAAAATAATCTTAGGATAAGTAAGTTGACACTATGTGCCTTTGCACTATATATTTAGGTGCACAGAGGTACTTGCTATTACAAAATCTGAATGCTTGACAGTTCAATTTCAGCAAGAAACTGCTATTCTAAAGTCCAGCCACTCCGTCTGTGGATTAGAAGCTTAATGAACTTGTCTCCAGAGGCTTACTAGCATTACGGGGCTTGCTTTTTCCAGTGACTTACTAGACAGGTTACTTGAGCTTGTATTTTACTTGCTTCATCTGTCCTCTTTCGCTTGGCGTTAAGGGTTGCCACTAATAGATTGATATCCACTTCCATTGCACTTTCCACGTTTAGGTCTTAGTCTTTGCCAAGTTGAAGACTGGTTAATTTTTGGACACCTTTCTTCTCTTGCATCTAAACGTCAAGCTGACTGTGGGTTTGGTCTCCTGATCTAATGGACTTGCTGTCTTCCCCTGTTAGTCTTTAAGGTGACTCTTTCATTGAGAGAAAACCCTTTGATAGAATTTGTTTTCTGAAGTGACTCCAGAGATTCCAGGCAATTACATGAGCTTCTGAATATCTTTATTTAGAAGTTTAAAAGGCATGCTCGTCCAGTGCTTCTTAAATTACCCTTGTGGATTTGTTGCCACGCTATGGGAAATCTCCATTATAGCACATTGACTGAATCACAGTTACTTCAGCAGTGTCTTAGTTATGCAGAGATGTATAAAAAAAGTTACCAGTTTCAAAGTGTCTGTTTTGAGCCCTTTCTTGGCAGCCTGCTTTATAATTTATAGGATAATGAGATTGAAAAATTGCCATATATAGTTGTTGGCAGAAGCATCACTTCAGTACTTTTAGGGCCACCAGGAATTAAAGCTTGGTAACTAGAATTTACTGAGAATTATTTAAATGTAATTAACTAACTTGCTTACATAATCTATATATAAAAAAAAGAAACGTCAAACCCACATTTCCATGGATGTGAAATACAAAATACTGTTTGGGAAGGAAAGTCTGTGTGTATTGGGAAAATCATCTTGTAGTTCCAGTCTTGGTACTAAACAGTGATAAAGTGTTCTGTGGTAAATACTAAAATTTATAATAGACCAGAATGCATATGGATTCATATGGATCATAATTCAAGGTTTATTGGGCAATTGCAGCTTTACTTTTCAGCACAAATTTGTGTTCTCTACAAGTTCATCCCTGTTAAAATTAAGGGGTGGTTTTTCAGGGTTGGTTTTGGTAGTGTTTACTGTTTTGATTTGATGGCTCAACATGTCTGAATCACACTGTGGTCCTGAAAACAGAAGCATTGATTTTACTTGAATAAAAATGAAATAATATCCTCATTTTGAGTTTTCTTAATAAATATTTTTAAAATAAATCCATATGATTATACGTTACACACATATTAAAAATTTTATTTGGCAACTTTTTTACATAGATTTTGTATTTTGTTGGAGTTTTTGTTGATTAAGGTTTGTTTTTGTCCCTTCAAAAAGGCAAACAGGGTTGTGACCTAGAGCCTAACTATAATGGACTCCTATTATTTTTTCTGTGATTTGTATTTTGGATTATGTGTTGTGTCTTTCCAGCATACAGTAACTGCAGTTACTTCTGATTGAGGGTTTCAAAAGAGAGCTCACAACGTGCAACAAGATTTTCAGGTTTTATTATATCATAAATTCATAGAATAAAACCAGTAAAAAGTATTTTTGGACTCTTTAGTTAAAACGCAAATCAGTTACAGAATTCAAATCATGTGGAATATTTTAGATAGTTTTTCCCTTCTTGAGTGTTATATTTTTATAAACAATTAGAAATTAATATTGTAATTACAGTTCTTGAATGGGGGGTTGTGAAATTTCACCATTTTTTTCAGTAGCAGCTTTGCCAAGCATTGTAAGTATATTAGAAGATGTTTGTTTAGACTATGCTAGCTTCTTTTTATTGTATATTCATTCTTTTCATTGAGCCCTCAGATAGTTATGTGTGACTGTGGAATTTGGATAGGAAGGACGTGCTTTATTGGAAAGCAAATCGTGATGCCGTAGTTGTCCTGTCGTGCAAAAACCAGGAGGTAAAGAGGAGCTTTTTGTAAGGAATGTAATGGCAAGGTACAAATTGTGTACCTTGTAAGCTTGTGTCTTCAACGTTTCTTAGTAAGCAAAATGTATTTTTGTAAGCAATAGGGAAGAAGTACTGGTAGGGTATCAGTAAATAAGTAACCAGTGTCTGTTCCCTTTATTTCAATAGGACATGGCTCCAAGTTCTGTGCAAAAGAATTAATGACCTGACAAGAAAAAAAAAGCTCAGTAGGCTTTCTTCATTTAAAGGAAGGAAAGAAACTTGGTGATAGCTGCTTGCTGCTAAATAGCTAAAAATCAGCAGAGTTAATATTCAAAATAATTAAAATCTATGCAAATGTTTAAATAAATAAAGAAAAGTAGCAGCTGGAAAATAATTATCCACATAGCTTTGTATAAAATGTTTTCTACTTTGCATTCATTATTGTCATATGAGAAGTTAGTCACTTCCCTGGCCGCTGGATAGAACTTATTAAGGAGTCATGTCTTAAGTAATACGACAGCCCCAAGTCTGGAAATGTGTAATTCTGCCTTTGTGGCTTATAAGCAATGCACAGCATATAGCTTGGTAATTAGGTACGCCCCTATACCTTGATAATTACCTACACCCCTATTGTCTGCAAGTTGATGCATCTGCTTGGGTCTGGTAGGTGCGATGTTAGGTGTACAGGACACTTTTGCCACTGAAGGAGCAGATGGAGTCCAGGCTGGAGGTGCTGCAGTGTCTGAACTGGCACTAGAATCTCTGCTTAGACTACTGGCCATAGACTTGTTGCAATGCAAAGTACATATCCATATGGTGCAGTACCTTCACTGGAAATGTGTCTGAAACAAACGAGAAAATGTAACACATTCCGAGAAAAAAACCCCAACAAATTAAGAAGGCTGACCAGGACTTTTGATTTGGTAGGTCACGAAGACTGGAAGTAGTGGTATAAAAGGATGAATTTGACTCCTCATCTCGGTTACATGAGTTCAAAGAACTGTCCCCCCTTGAAAGAGTTGCTTGTGCATCCTGCTTGCATTCAGTAAATGACTTCCATTTTGTTATTTCTCTTATTGGTCTTTCTTGTCCCAGTTGGACTTTTAGCTTTGTCAGCGTAATGCACAATATTTGTTTCAACTGAGGTTTTGATTTTGCTTTCTTGCAGTAGAAGTGTCAGTTAGCAGTAACAGATTGTATACTTGGAGCACATCAAATGCTGATGACTGAAGCTGGAGTTTTCTATTAGGTATAAGAATATTAGTCACCTGTCTCCCTTCCATTTTCTTAGTCGTTATCTTAAATCTCAGGTTTAATTCCTTGTAATGGTACAGTAGAATCAATGAGATAAGGTTTTTGTGTAGACTGTTGGAAAATGGCAGAAAACATTGAAGGGACACTGAGGATTTGTGAAGAATCATTAAAAGGGAACTGCTTTGTTCAAAGGCATGAAGAGGGTGGGAGCCTGGAGTTCCCTCATATTTCTGTCTGGCTAATTAAATTTACACATCATCAGTTCTGACATGGAACCCTCCTCTCCTGGAGCTCTGAGACACACAGCTGTGTGAGCACACTGAGGGGGGGGGCAGCTGGTGGGTTCTGAGCACAACTGTCTGGTGCTGAGTGATTCGTTAGGTAAGTGATGGGAAATGGGGTGGATCTGGAGTACGCGAGTGAGGAAAATGGTTGGAGTCTAGTTTTCCTGTTGGAGGATTGCAGTAAAAGGAAAAGGATGGAGGAAAAAAGATATTCTGGGATTTTTAAATAATTAATTTTTTTAAAAAGTAGTAGTTTGCAAGCAAGCACTGAAAGAAACATGGAGAGCATGATAACTGAAAGATACAATGCACAGGGAGTATTTTATTAGCGTACCTGTTTTCTGCTAAAATTCCATTTATTAATCCTTTGCAAGTAATAGCTGCATTTTAGGTAGCTAAGTTACTTTTGATACCTCATTGAAACTCATGAGGATTTAACAATTTTCAATCATGTGACTGTGAACTCTTGCCCTTTTATTAATGCTGTAGAAATAAAGGAAGTTTTAAGCAGGTTGAGACTTGGGAATATGTAAGTCACAATCTGGAAAAAATAATCATTTGTGAGTTGTTGATATTTTAGTGCAAAAAGGTAGTAGCTTAAACAAACATAAAATACAGATTAATACAGAAAACTATGTTTAATGAAAAGCTGAATCTTCAGCATAAGATTTAATTCAAATGCTTAAAATGTAAACATGCAGGTTCTTAGCAATAAACATGGGAAATGTAAGTTCTTAAGTTTATGTTAAATACTATGATTATTACTAAATAGGTGCAAATAATATTGTGAATAATAACTGAAAAGGTTCTGTAAAATTGCTCTAAGTGAAGTAGTTATTAAACTTTTTATATTATTCTATAAAAAATGAAATGCAAAAGGACTACAACAAGAAAACCTTTACCCTCAAAATATGGCTTGAGTGAAAAACTTAACTAAAGTATTAAAATTGGTCTTTGTTGGTCTTGGACAATGGTCTATGTTGCATTTATTTATTTGAAACAAATGGGCAATAATCAAGAAGTAAAGAAACTTTACTCCTATGGATCCTTAGAAGAAGGCAAGTTGAATAAGGAGAATTGAATTTATTTTCCCTGTTAACAAAGTTCCTCTTTTAGCATTCGTTTCTCATACACAAGGCTAGTGCAGTGAATCATTCCCTGTTCACATGTAGATACCTTTACCATGCACGTATTGTTTGGAAATATGTCTAACCCCATTAACTGGAATTGGTAGTGGGCATCATCCATCTTCCGATAAACTGCATAAAGCGAGAGCATGGACTGTGATAATACGGCTTATAACCATGTCAAGTCAAATAGCTGTTTATATCTGACTAATGACTGGGGTGGAAGTAGGAGTTGTATTTCTTTTTCCAGAGGAACCTCTGATAAGATTAGAAATGCCCTTCACAGTCACTGCTTTGTCCTTTAGCTGCTCGTCCTCCCTAGCCAGTTCTGGTAATTAAGATGGGACCATTAAACATGTTCCTATCCATAAGGCTAAAGGTAGGGAAACTGCCTGATAACAGAATCAATAAGGAGGATCTTTCAATGCTGCTTCTCAGCAAATCTCTACCAGTTGAAACATGGCTGAAGCTGAAATCCAGGGGCAGTACCTGTACAATATGTGTCCAAAGAAGGACAACGAAGATGGTGTAGAGTCTGGACCACAAGTCTTCTGGGGAGTGGCTGAGGGAACTGGGACTGTTTAGTCTGGAGAAAAGGAGGCTCAGGGGAGACCTTGCTCTCTGCAACTCCCTGAAAGGAGGTTTTAGTGAGCTGTGTTGGTCTCTTCTCCCAAGTAGCAAGTGATGGGACAAGAGGAAATGGCCTGAAGTTGTGCCAGGGGAGGTTTAGATTGGATATTAGGAAGAATTTCTTTACTGAAAGTATTGTCAAGCCCTGGCACAGGCTGCCCAGGGCAGTGGTGAAGTCACCATCCCTGGAAGTATTTAAAAGCTGGGTAGATGTGGTGCTTGGGGATGTGGTTTACTGGTGGCCTTGGCAGTGCTGGGTTAATGGTTGGACTCCATGATCTTAAAGGTCTTTTCCAACCAAAGCAATTTGATTCTATTCTATAATACTCTGTATTCCAAATAATTTCTATCAATAGTAAACAAACAAACAAAAACTTAGTAATAATTTTCAGTGGTTCTGGGACATATAAAGTGATTCAAGTTGATTTGAGGCAAACATTATACTCTGATGTATCTTGCTTTCCACTCACCCTACCCTACCTCTCACCTTGTGTGCAGAGATGCCATCAGTGTCAGCAGTTTGGTACGTGCTGGATAAACAGGAGAGAAAACTGATGATGAGACTGTTTATTGAGAAGATTCCGTTTTTTGAACTGTGAATTTTGTGAGCAGTAGTCACCCTAATTCTTGTCTAATGAACATACTCAACAATTAAGAATGAAAATTTCCTTAATTTTCACGCTTGCTCTTGAGACAGGAGCATGGGAGTGGTGTTGTTGTTAGTAGTATTACTCCTCGTGTTCTTTGGTAGTGGAGATCCTGACATTGCTGTGTACCATTGAAAGCTTATCTTCATGTGCTGCCTTTTTGCTGACATTAAACACTTAGATAATGGTTCTTTTGTAGGACTTAAGGGAGGCTTAATTAATATGATTGCCCTTTTAGGACACTCTCGAAGCCATGTCTGGACCATCATGTCCAGTTTGGTCCTTACAGAAAGCTATTGGGCAGAGGCTGGGGCACATGATGTACTAGCAGGTAATTGGAGAGCATTGCTGTCAGCCACTGCCTAAAGGGATTGGAGAGAAGGCAACAGCAGCCAGGGTCTTCTCAGAGGCGCCCAGCAACAGGACAACAGGCAATGGTTGCAAGTAACACTGAGGGAAATGTTCACTGAAAATGAGGGAGAGAGGAGCAGGGAATACCTTGACAATGAGAGTGGTTTGCTACTGGAACTGATTTCTTAGAAAAGTTGTACACCTTCTGTATTTGAAGATATTGAAAATATGACCAGACAAGACCATGAGAAGCCTCATTTCATTTTGAGTGTAGCTCCAATTTAAGCAAGTGGTAAGGCTAATTGACCTCCAGAGATCTGTCCTTCTGGCCTCAATTATTCTGCAGTTCTGGTTGTCCTGGTAGGGTTTACAAATATGCATACAGATCTGTGTATTTCTTTTAGTAGGGAGACTGAGCTGTTGAACCTATATTCACTACCTGCAAGTTGTAGGAAAAACAATAAAAAATTAGTGTTGTAAATACTGTGTAAATCGGTTTTATTATTCAGGTGTTTACCCTAGTTATTTCCTTCACATTCAGTATGAAGCTCTAAATTGTGTTTCCGTGGCAGCTGGATTATTTACTTTTCAATTTGCAGTGCATTTTTAATGATTGCACAGAGTAAAACATAAAGTATTTGAATAGATGAGGCAATTTTGATAAGTAGAATTAATAACCTGAAACAGGCTTTTATAAGTAGTGTCATATTAAGAAGGTAGCCCTGAAGTGATTAATTTTGGAAGGAGGAAATTGAGGGACATTTTTTTTAGGAACAATCATAAACAAATGTATTTCCTATTCATCTTCAACCCAGAAAATAATATGGACAGCAGCTGCTCAAGCTTCTTCATTCTGTTTTCCATGTTGTTCTATCACTTTGGGGAGAAACAGTCCCCAGGGGAAAAAAATGCATCTTTCAGCAAACCCATGCCCATCTATTTACTATTTTGAGATCACGAGAAAGATATATTTGCAATGATAATTTCCATGATACAGATATTTATGCAGTGCCATCAGTTATAGTTCATTCTATATATGCTCTCCAAAACTATTGAAATGTCTTTCAGCTGTTGGATGGAGGCACGAGGTGGGTCTCTCTGGATTAATTAGTGAGTGATCAAACAAAAAAATGTTGTTTTTCATTAATCTGGAATTTTATTCCCCAAATAATGCTTAGGATTTTTATTATGCAGACTAATTTTGGAGAGACAGAAAGAAGACGTAGTGGCTTGGATTTATCAGTCTGTTAAAATACGTGATGATCTTTGAGTGTGTGAAAGCTCTGGGTGAGGTACACTGTTGGCAACAGGTTGGATTCTTCTACCAAGAGAACCAGTTCTTCACAATGTCTCTTCTCTCTCATCCTTTAAAACATTGGTGATGGATTTGACCTTCATTTTGTGTGGTAACACATTCTTCTTTTTTTTGCAGTGTCAGGAATTCTTTAGTTTATCTCAAGGGGTACTTTACTCTCTTTGAGGGGAGAAAATTCAGTAACCAGCAGTATTTTCATTCCTGAAACTGGCAGTCACTTGCTGAAACCATCAAAACCTCCTGAAATTCAGAATGGGAAAGCGTTGTCTCTTTTTTTTGATTGCAACAAAGTGAGCATTAATAGTATAATAAGTAGGAGGGTACATGCCTGAGTTACATAATGAATGTAGAACAAAACTAGATTTGATGAGGCAAAAATGGGATTTAAACAGATGCTTGAAGTGAAAATAGATAATCTAGGGAAATCACTAAGAAGCAGCATATAGTACTAATAATGTCAACGTTATTATTTTCATTTTTCTGACATATCAGCATGTTGTTTGCAGCATTTTGCAGAATAATAGAATTTATTTAAACAATTCATCCTTAATATGTGTAGTATAAATGGTTCATATTGTGCTTATATATTGTATTGACAATATTTGATTTGTGCTTCCTTTACAAATTGGAAACATAAATTTTTCTTTACGCCACATTTTGCATTTAGGCTGGTGTTTCAGTTCCTGTTTTAGGTTCTGCTCTTTGAAGTAAGTAGATTTCTCATAAAATTAGGCTCTTTTATAAGAGGCTCTACAAGTGCCGTATTCCTTTTTTAAACATTGCTTGCCTCTCTTTCGGAACCAATTAATGCCTCTAAGTTTAAGCTTGCTCTATAAAGAGCACTAATAGTGTTCTTCCCCTTATTCAGAACACAAACCTCTAGTCTTGACCTCAGGTGATATTCATCCTGGGTTGTTACTCTTTTAATTCTCTTCTTTCTTGCTTCTACTTTGTCCCAACAATTGTGCCAAAATGGCCTAAATCTCAGTCTCTGGAGATGACCATCAAAGGTTTCTGAGCACCTGCTGTGTGAAAGTAACATCTGTACGTATTGAACCCTTAGCCTGACTCTTTGAAGTTCTCTAATTTAACTTCCGGTTCTTAATTTATCCACTAGCAAAATTTCTTTGAATGTACTCGTTCGTTCCTGCTTAAATGTTTTTGAGGTGCCTTTGGGAATCAGTCTATTGATCTGTCAGCCCCACTATATATCCTTTCTCCTTATTTTTATGACTCAGACATAGCCTCTAGATTTATGTTCTGTTGTTCCTAGCCTGTGATCAAGCTTTAAAGATTGATGGTGTTACTCAAAACTGTGATTAAGACTTACATCTTCATATAGAGTATTTCAAGACTTGGTAACCATAGTGAGAATCTGTAGGTACGTTGGTCCTTGATTCTATTTCATCTCGTTTTTGTGTAGATGGAGGTAGTCCCAAAGTAAATATAGAAGTGAATAAAATTAGGCTGCCAATTGCATTTCCTTTATTAAGGTGTCTGTCTGAATTTTTGCATTTGCTTAAGATAAGAGTGCATAATTCTTTGGCTGGTGAAGATGTGGACATTCTTGGCTAAAGTGGTATGCAGGCTTTTTGCATCATTCTTTGTGTATACATGCATGGAAGTGGATTTACTTGGTCTTTACTCGGACGTTTGTGTACTTCTTGGAAGTGAATAAATTTGAGCACTAAAAGACTGTTTAGGAAAACTTATAACTTCATAATTATTACTTCCAACATTTCACAAAGTAAAAATTGAAAGCTATGGTACATACCTGCAAGGTACATGAATGCATAGGCAGATGTATGATTTGCATCAAGGAGGTGTCTTTCCATTAATTCAAATTCATTGTTATATTATAAAGATCGAAGACCTTTAGTTCAGCATGCTACAAGAGTGATAAATCTGGGTTAGATCTACCTCTTTAGTCACCTGGGATTAAACCTTTTGGTGAAGAGATCCATTAATGTGTTTTAAATCTATTGATTCATAGTAGAAAAGCACAATTTAAACTTGGAAGTCACTGAGTGAACTTTCCATTAAGTTAGGGAGACTCTGGTCACAGCTCATTTGAGCTTCATGAAGTAGAAAATGTGATGTAGACCACACTGGCATTCTATTAGAGGAAATCATGCATTTAACCATGTAGCAAAATACTGTAGCCAGTTACATGAACATACACCTATTTTACACATGGCTGATCTTCTGAGCGTAAAGCATTAACAATGCGCATACTATCTTGTTTTAAGTACTATTTACTCTTAAGCCAGTGATATGGGATAAAGTTTAGAGGAAAAAAAAAGAATTAATTTACGATTTATATAAAAGTTTTCTAACTGGAAATCATCCTCACATAGAAATGTGTGGATGTTCTTCAGCTGACATTAGCACAAACTAATTATAATCCTATTTTATTTAACAGTATCATCTGAAATTGCATTTAGAAAAGAAGAAATGTTCAGCATCAAAATTAATTTCTTAAAACTAATGTTGAAAAAAACACTGAATCTATTAGAGGATGTTAATATGTGCTGATTTGTAACTCTGCTTTCTTCTACATTAGGTTGTATATGAGGGTGTCTAAAACTCTTTACATTTCACTACATCTTTTCTTAAAAAATAATAGAGTGAACTTACTCTTAGCATTAGGTGTTTACAGTGTGCTCTCAGTTCAGCAAGCTGGCAGTTGACTTGCTTAATGTCACTATGCCTTTTTAATTAATTTGATTTGTTTATATAAATAAATGTATTCACATGGACAGTTAAAAAAATGCCTTTATGCAGTTAGTCACAAGAGACAATGTCAGAAAGCTAAGTAAAAGTTGATACAGAAGTTGAGCTGAACTGCTACATTAAAATGTTTTGCGTGTCATTTGAGGGTAGCTGTGATTTCATTATTTGTTTATTTATGTAGCTATAATGGTCTTATTTATTTATTTAATTAATTAATTATTTTCCCCGCATTCCTGTTCAGAAGTCCCCACATCAGTCTCAGGGCACTTTGATTGGCATAATTTTATACTTATTGTTTTTTTTCCAGATCTTTTGGCCTTTATGGTAAAATACTATTGGGAGGAAATGTGATTTATAATGACAGAAACTCTTTTCACCAGTAGTTTTGATTTACTCTGTTGCCAGAAATAAATTATGAGCTGGGAAGTGATAACCTCCATTATTCCAGGCTTCTTGTGTATATTGGCCCTGCACAATTGGGATGGGCACATGAAGATGAATGTGTTATGTGCCAACATGTCCTTTCCTATACAAAACATTCTATGAATGTTGAGGTGGCTTGTGCAAGAATTTTGCAGAGAACACCAAAGCTAAGTCAAAGTAAAGTAAACATGCCCATCTGGCTTACTTTCTAGCAAATGGACACAGCTATATTTTCCAGTACAAATTACTTTGTTTATTATAGCTCTTATTTACAGTGCAGTTTTCCTGAAGCTCTGCTATATGGTCCATTAGTTACCATTTTTCCAAAAGATTTCTGGTTCTTGAAGATGTCTGCACTGAGGAAATGATGGAACTCTACATTCTAGGTAGTCAACATAGCCTTAAAATGTCTGACAAAACTGGATCTGATTTCAGTGGCAGGAAAAGATACTTTTGAAAATTGTAATTCACATGTCATTATAGTTCTGTTTCAAGATCAGAATTGTGACAATGTGTAAAATAGATTTTGTAACCATATCTGAATCTGAAGAGAGTTCTAGAGATTGGTCTTTTGTCTAAGAAAATTCTTTTCATGGAATTAACAAAGCAGCTTTGTTGTCTTTTTGAAGGATTGGCCTGAAATTATTGTAAATATTTGTATGGCTTATTTAGTGTGATTTTTCAGAGAAGTAATTATGTATTATTAAACATTACTGAAATAGAGAGAAAAAAACAACTCATAACCCAGTTCTCCACTATGGAGTGAACTCGGGGAGTGAAACTGGAGAAGGCTCCAGGGAGACCTCATAGCAGCCCTCTAGTACCTGAAGGAAGTTGGAGAGGGACTTTTTATAAGGGCACGTAGTGATAGGATGAGGGGTAGCAGTTTTAAAAAGAAAGAGGGTAGACTTAGATTAGATATTAGGAAGAAACTCTTTGTTGTGAGGGTGGTGAGACCCTGGCCCAGATTCCCCAGAGAAGTTGTGGCTGCCCCTCTCTGGCAGTGTTCGAGGCCAGGTTGGACGGGGCTTGGGACAACCTGATCTAGTGGAAGATGTCCCTGCCCATGACAGGGGATTGGGACTGGATGAGTTTAAGGTCCCTTCCAACACAAACCAGTCTGGGATTCTATGAAAAGTGAGGTCGTTCAATTTTGGCAATAAAGTCAGATGGTTAGACAAGGTAGCACTCCTCCTAGCAGCTCAAGACAGATCTACCTACCTACCCCACAGACTGGAATTACAAAGGGCAACATCAACTACGTGGGAATTGAAAAAAATTACATCTTTAAGTTGCATATGAAAGTCAGTGAGTGAAGAACTGAACCGAAAACCTGTTATCAAAAACATGATGGTGTGAGTGTGTGTGTGTGTAGGCTTACATCTGCATACACCATCTATAATCTTCTCTCCAAACTGTGCTATACTTTCTTGTCCTGTAAAGAATTTTTTGGGGGTTTTTTATGTGCCCAGTGCTTTTAAGAATCTTATTATTTGATGTATAGAGCACTTTGAGAATGTAGTTTGCATTGGTTTTGCCTGTTAATATTTTTTAAGGAAGGGTTTGCACTAGGTCTGTTGCTTAAAGGTCTGTAGATCTCTGAACCTGTGCCGCGTTACTTCTGACACCATGAGGTAGAAAGTGGACATGGATATACTCAGAAAATATCATGCCAAAAGTGCATGTGAAGTCCCATTTAGGCCAGTATTTTTATGCTTCCTCAGGCAGATTTTATCATGAAAGTTTGTATTACACTGGTAAGAGAAAGTGCCCTATACCAAACTGATGATCAGTATATTTTCTTTACCATGCATAGATACGCATGTGAGGGCACGTGTGGTTTTATGTACAAAATGTACATAAATTTTCACATACCTATGGGAGATTTGTGCATTCATAAACATGACATTCTATCCAAGTCAGCAGTGGTTATATTTTCATAGTTTCTTGGAAACTCTTTTCAATTTGCTAGCTAGAGTGGGTATTTCCATCGCTGAGCCATGAATGAACTTGGGCGTGACCTGCACTTTCACAAGTAACAAGAATGAGATTTTAGTTGCTAATCAGTGAATGCACATACTTCCCTTTTCTACTGCCACCTGACCAATGTTATGCCTCATAAGAAAGTATAGTTCTAATCCCATATTCCAAAATGCCAAGGCAAGTTAGTAGTTTTCTCAAGTACTCCACATCAAGTCTGCTGGCATTTCCATTTTTGTACAGTGGTTGGTACTAAGTGAGGGTTTGACACTGATAGGTGCAGTCTCAAAGGGTAAAAAGAAATATTTTAACTACATAGTATTTGATAAAAAAGAGCGTAGGGTTTACACATTTTGTTAAACTTCTACAGTTCAGCCTTAGAAGTATAAAGAGAAGTAGTCAATAGTAGACATAAGCTAGCAAAATACAAATTCATAACCATTGCCTTTCAAGAGACAGTATAAATCTATTTAGATTATATTCAGTTTCTTTAAAGAAAGGTGAAGAGATCCTGTATTCTCCACAATCTTATCATATGAGTACTTACCTCGGTGTCAAGGATTACAGCTTCCAATCTAATCTCTCCAGCAGCATCCCTGGTTTCCTCAGGCAGACGACTTCATTACTGTGTCACAATTCCCCACCTGTAAAAGAGGAATCGGAGTGAGGGCAGGGCTATCTTCAACTACGGACGTGTTGTGCTGGCACAGGGACTTTGATCTTGGCTACAGGACCTTGGTTTTGATAAGATACAAATGCTAATCTTGATGAAAGTTACGTGAGACATGTCACTAATTGTAACTGGGTTTTTACTGATCAGGTTACACTAAGAATTGTTGTCAGAGATAGTATAAAGCAAATTGAGAATTAATAAATACAGGTTATCCTAGGAAAGAATAATTACAGAAAAAGAGTGGCATGTCTTGTATTTAAAGCTACAAAATCCAGAAATGAAAGAAAGTACAGAGAATTGTGCTCTGTGAGCTGTATGTGCAGATGGTTGGGTTATTTTCATGCCAAGCCAAGGACAAAGTAGAAATTCTTGGTTTTGCTCTGTTATACACTGTTCACACCAGAATGGATGGAAAATGTGAACTTCTGATTCACCAGAGTGCTATGGATTCACAAAGTTTGAGCTACAAAGTGGCTTATTTGTTTTTCTTGCTTCTTTTTTTAATTCCTCCAAAATTTGAAATGGATTTGTTTAGACAGACGGACAAAGTTGGGTGGTGAGCATGGATCACTAGGCAATTATGAGATTTTCTTTCCTGTTTTTTGGTTTGGTTTTTTTTTTTTTACCTTGGAAAAATACGACCTTTGAGCTTTATGGGTGACTTTAATGCTGACATTTAGGATCAGGAAAAGTTGGAGAGAAACTATAAAAACAGTTTAGTATCCAAACTCCTGCATTATGATGAATAAAATTTGAAATACTGAATATGCTAAAGAATGCTTAATAAAGGAATGAACAGCAGCCTACAGCTAAATTTAATTTTCTGGTCAAGAAATCCTTATTCCAAAAAAAGGGAGTAACTCTTGCCCAAGGAAGTGAGTCGTGCCCACATACACTGAACACTGACACATTGTCGAGACTCTAGCTGTGTCGTTTCAAGCTGAGAAGACACTTTTGATAAAAAGGTTGCTTATCCCATCTCCGGAGAGGTAGGTCGATGTGTACATTTCTTGTATTTATTTGGAGCTTTGAAATGGATCGGGGAAAACATTTACACGCAGTATTCCAGAGTCCATCATTACTTACAGTAAAATATGAAAATCTGTCTCTGACAAAAGTTGAACATTTTGGTACAAGCCAGATAGAGTAATCAGACTTGTTTGCATTTTGAATAACAGCCAGCGAGTTCTGATTATTCCCAGAGAAGCACTAAGGGTTCCAATTTATTGCAGCTTAGTATAGAAAAATAAATGTTGTTTGTTTGTTTGGGTTGGGTAAGGAGTGCTTTTCTGTTGGGTGGCTTGGGTTTTTTGTGTTTTTTTTCCCCCCCACCAAATGCTAAAATGTTATCCAGGTATCTGTGAGGTACAGCAAAACTGGATCGTTCTTTTGAATCATTCAGTTGTCATCAAATAGAAACACTTCGGATTACTGATGAAATGAGTTCCTGGTTTCTTCTCATACCTTTAAAATCTTCTGAGACACTGCTTTATGCATCTTTATTCTTATAGGAAATCATAATGCTGAGGTTTACTAGTAAAATTCATCCTCAGTACAGTTGTTTATCTGATCTGTGCATCCATTAATAAAGAGTCCCTGCTGTTGTTGGCTCCAGCACAACTTAATTAATTACTATTTGAAATATGGATGCAGTAAATGATCCAACTTAGTGAAACAGGAGAACAGCTGTTACCTTCTTTTATGTTTGAAGTCATTGGCTTTTCTCCTTATTTGTGTGTAGTATCCCCTTTTTCATCTTATGACAATAATTCCATAAATTCTGGACTCCGATTCATCTGTAAACCCTGATCCCTGTCTTGTCTTCCCACTGTGTCGTCTTGTTCTCCTCTCTACTCGTCGTTTTATCTTCTCATCTTACAACCATCCATTATTGCCTCTCCCTCCTTTTCTCTGTCATAGGTCTTCAGAATCCTGGTATCTTTTTTCTTTCCAGTTCCTTTCTTCAGTCATTCTGTGTTCCTGGAGCCAAGTAAGTTTTTTGCTACTACACTGGAGAAACTGCTACTTTGCCATCTTCCCTTCTGATATATTTCTGTAGTGGCATATGCCTATGTAGTTTCTCAAAACCACATTATGGGATTCATTAAAAGTTTTTCCTAAATATCTCCATTTTCCCTACTATTCCTGCTGGTATTTTCTCTGGTTAATTACTGAGCTAAATTGATTTTTGTTTCTCCATCTACTTTTTTTCTTGTGTGGTTTTTTTGTTTTGTTCTGTTTGTTGGGTTTTGGGTTTTTTGGTGTGTTTTTTTTGTTTTGTTTTCCTGCCTAGAAGAGTTGCTGACAGCTAGTTTTTAAATAACACCTCAGATTGCTGCAGGGTTTTCCGTTAGCTACAGGCAAAAGCATTTCTGTGCAATCAAGTGCTGTAGAGAGAGAGGTCCTGCACGCACAGGCTGTTTCAGTTACAATATCCTCAGTGTCTTTCCCATGAATATCCTGGTACCTGAAGCTGTGGTGTTGTCTCACTTAATTTCTTTTATACTCAGATTTTTTTTTGAGATTTTTATCTTTGTAGCTTACGTGGCTTGCTAAGCACTGCTCTAGTTGACTCTGCCCTGAGTGGAGAGAGTGGACTATGATCTCCAGAGGCCCCTTGCAACCTCAACCATTCTGTGATTCTGTGAAGTGCGAGAGAAACAATAATGGAGAACAAAGAAATTAGTATGTTCACTGAGAGAAATATCATGCAGAACTAATAAATGTCATTGTAGAAGCAATTTAACCTGTTTCCCTCAGCATAGATGATGTAAATCCCAATTGCAACGTGTCAGAGAAACTGAAACACCCAGCGGGATACATCACATTTGCCTTTATTCTAAAATAATGCTAAATAACAAGTAGCATTCTAACTCATTTATTTGTTCTGTTAGTTCTATGGTATTCTGTCTTTAATATGTTTTTGCAATATAGTTTGAATTCTTTTAAGGGAAAGACCAAAATAAAAAGATGTGTTCACAAATGTAAGCACAAATTAAATCCTTGACATAACTCTTATGTATGAAAGCATTTATTATTTTATTATTTCCAAAACAGTTTTATTATTTACAAACTGAATAGCCAGGGAGGACTTACTGAGTATTTATAGTATGTAGGACTACAGAGACCTCTAAAATTAGACTACAGCTGTTTATGCTTTTATAAATATAGAATGAAGAAAATGTTGCAGTCTCCACTGTAGAAACATAAAACAGAAATACTTAATGAAAAAATATTTATGAAATTATTGAAATAAAAGAGGTCATGAATTAGGGAAAATACTCAAAACATAAATTTAGGACTTCCATTTTAAGGAGTGTGTTCTTTCTCAGACTCAAACATATATTTTTAAAAGTAAGCAAGTCTTGAAGCTGTTTTCTTTTTCAAATGAGGTATTAGATTACAAAAAGACTATTTTCTTTATCGAAGTAGATGGAAGTCCCTTCATTTCACTTGCATTTGATTCTGTTTATCTTGGGCCCCAGAATAGGGGTTGGGGAAAAAGGACTGGGAAGAAGAAAAGAATAGAGACAGACTATTTCTTTGTCAAAAAAAGTATTTTCTTGTATCCCAAAAAGCTAAGAAAACCCTTGTACTTAGAGGAATGAGTAATGATTTATTAGTCTTAGTGTTTATGGTACTGAAAAATCTCATGGAAATGTTGTCCATTGGGTTCAGAGTACTTATTGGAAAGTTTTATAGGAGAACAGTATTGATTACTGTTTTTTCTGTAGATATTTTGGATCAGCTATTTAAAGGAATTACATAAATTTTTAAAAGTCAAATCATATAATGTGTTATTAACACCTATTACTTGTCATTAAACCTTATAATAAGTATCTCTTTCTTAATTGCTGTTCTGGTAACTTTTTTTATGCCTTCCTGCTATCCCTTCTGCTTCTTTCTTCTTTCTGTCACTTACAAAAGCAGTAGATTCAAAATTTATACGTGACTGGGCTATAAATGTTTATCAACTCTACTCATGTATGCCTGCCACAGTAGTACCCCTTGCATATTCTCTTCTCTTTTTTTTTTAAGGCTGTCTTTATTTTCTCTACCTTCTTTAATGTCTGATCTTTTTGTGCATTGTGAGGCTGATGTGAGAGGTTACCATATCAACATCTTTGGAGTGGTGCAGTGCTGTAGAGGGTACCTGAGCGGACACTGATACCCAGCCTGGGGTGGGCAGAGCTTTGCTCCTCCCCCAGCCGAGGTCCTGGGTGAACAGTGGCTGCCTTTCCCTGGCACTGTGGGGTTCAGACATGTCAGTGCCAGTTTTAACTCTGAGTTGGTTTGCATAGTCCTTCTTACTGCAATGCAGGGATATAACTTGATAATAGTGCAGAAATGGAAAAAAAAATCCAAATGTGAGTTGAGTTGTGGAACGTGTTTATGAATAGCAGACAGTGTCTTTCAGAGAAACATTATCAGTCATTATAACAGCTGGGGGGCTCAGCTTTCCAGAATAACACACATTTTGTATACAGCATTGCACAGAGAAGATTGAAGTGGGTATTTAAAGGAGAAAATGAAGGAAGGGGCTATATATTGAGAAGATAATTGTCTCTTGAGATGATCAATAGTTTAGGAGGGAGGAACGTGAGCTAATTCCAGTGGTAGTTTTCTGTCATGTTTCGTTCACTGTTTTTGTCCATCTTGCATGGTTATTGATTGTTAGTCGAATTTAGAAGCTTTTGTTAATGTTCACTCTGTTCTGCCAATGGCAGAATAGACACAGGAAATAGGGACAATTTTAACAGCTTATACAATTTAATGGGTTGTTTGTCAAAACTTGCTAAATAGGTCACAGAGTTCACCATAGTTCTACACATGCAAACCTGTGTATTTTTCAGGAGGGAATTTGAAGATGGGATCTGTGTGTTTTTCCACAGTTACAGTGTATGCAGTACATGTAGCAAAGCTTTTGTTGCTAGCAGAGATGTGGTGTATAGATGCATTGCCCGGGATTAGAATAGAATAGACTATTTCAGTTGAAGGGGACCTACAGTGATCATCTAGTCCAGCTGCCTGACCAATTCAGGGCTGACCAAGTTAAAGCGTGTTGTAAGTCCAAATGCCTCTTAAACACTGCCAGGCTGGGGGCATCTGCCATCTCTCTGGGAAGACTGTTCCAGTGTCTGAGCACACTCTTGGGAAAGAAATGTTTCCTATTGCCCAGTCTAAACCTTCCCCAGCACAGTGTTGAACCATTTCCACACGTCCTATTGCTGGATACCAGGGAGAAGAGCTCAACATCTCCCTCTCTGCTTCCCCCCCTCAGGCAGCTGTAGAGAGCAGCGAGGTCGCCCCTCAGCCTCCTTTTCTCCAAACTAGCCAAGCCCAAAGTCCTTAGCTGCTCCTCACAGGACATTCCTTCCAGCCTTTGCACCAGCTTTATTGTCCTTCTCTGGATGCATTCAAGGATCTTCACATGAAAATTTTCATTCTTGTTGAGGTCTCAGTTGAGAAGTTAAACATCATTTAGGGTGAATTGATCATTTATCCTCGAGTTGGTCTTTCTGATCAGGGTAGAGATATTTCAGTATGTCAGTGGAGATGGCTTTTATGGATGAAAGCAAGTCTGGTGCCCAGAGTTAGAGACTTTGTTGAAAACTAGTTCACTGTCCATCCAATGTCCCACAGCTGTCTAATGGGGGAAAAAAGGGGAAAGAATATTGAATATAAATTCCTGATGCAAAGAGAAATTTTGTGATCTGAGTACTTGTGAGGAAAGCAAGAAGATTTCTTCTGCCTGGAATAATTATAGAGAGCTGCTCAACTGCATCTTTTGAAAAATCTTGGACATTTTACATGCCATAGTATGTTACCTACATACAATTAACCAAACCACTTACAGTGAAATGCACGTATAATAGAGCATGATTGTAGGAGTTTGGGAATCTCTAAATGGGTATAGTAACAGATTACTTGAGTTGGGATGGAACTGGCTTCTTTGTACTGAGCACAGCAAACTCAGGTTTCAAGTGATTCAGTTTTTTTAATCAAGTGCCTTAAAATTTCTGTAATAAAAAAAAGACTTCAGAGAGGTGAGATTTAAAAAGAAAAGTAAATAAAACAGAAATAATATAATCAAGTTTTGACCTCTTAAATTGCTAACCTTCAAAGCTAATGTGGAGAAGCACAATATTATTAGCAATAAAAAGAATTTGCTTTGCCCTTTCAAAATTACCATAAACCGATTGACTGAGATGGAATGATGTTAATATTTAAGAAGTAGGGCACTAGATTCTATTATCTGAGAAAGTCTGTCACCTGGTACACTCTGTAGTCCTGTTATCTAATTATTATCCTTAAATTGCATTAGTGTGCCAGCAGTTTGTTAACTGTTGGAAAAGGAATTGACATTCGGGTTACTGCTTCCTATGTGGGAGACTCACGAGCTGGTTCCAGAGTCCCCTTCTGTCAAAGCAAATAAGCTCAATTTTACCTGTAAGAAAAGGCTGTGTTTCAGTGTATGTCACTTGTATAGTCATCTTGTAGTTTGCTATTAAAATTTAAGTTATATATTGAAGCAAATTGTAGACTGAAAAGAGGAAGAAAAAAGTGATTAATTAATAAATGACACTTGTGACTTTAGTGCAGTCTGCTCTCTCACCGAGTGTGCAGGCAGTCACATAGACTGATATAAAGAGCCAAAGTAAATACTGTGGTGATGTAGATAGAGGGGAGTGTTTGTTTCTTGGCACCGGCTGTGCTCGGTGTTACAACCTGCAGTAGATGGATGTAGTCATAGAGCTGTGACCACAGACATGTGAATGACCTCTTCCATGCTCAGAAACAGCCATCAGACAGATGCTGAAATGCTCCACTTCATCTAACAGAGAAAGTGTGTAGAGCCTTGCTCAGTACCCACATGATCCCGTGATGTCTGTCTCTTTTCAGTGGGGTCAAGCACAAGATTATAAAGATTTCTGTGTAAGAACTGATGCTTGTTCTGCCTTGGATTGCCAGCTGGATTGGTAACGCTTACTTCCGTTTGGCTTCCAATAGCTGACTCTTAGGCAAGTGACCAACTCTTTTTTTCTCTAGCTTTAGCTTTTTGCTCTTTAATAATATTTGTGTATTATTGTTAAAATAAAAAGTAATTAGATCTCAAATAATATTTTTTCTAACTGAAAACATAGTCTTTCTCCTGGTGTTCTATAGCAATTCAAGTTTCCTGTTTTGTGAGCATTTGGAGGAGGAGTACTTCCAAACTTTTTAAAGTTTCTTTGATTAAAATTTAAAGGATAGTTATTATTCCACGTATCCTGAATGAGGAAAGGCAGGCCTGTATTTCAGCAATTACATGGCACTAAATGTGTTTCCATGTCTCTGCAAAGGATTTGTTCATGATTGTATACAATAGAAAGCTTGAAACTTTTGAGACTAATGTAATTTGGGATCTAAAGTTGATTAGAGATGCATGATTACAAAATGCACGTAAGAATTTATGTGACAACTGGAATTAAATTGAAAGGATATTTTAAATTACTATGAGGAATGTAGTTGTCTAGTGGCGGTGATTATTTTGCTAATATAATTTGTTTAGGGACTTTTCAGTTCACATTTAAAAACAAGAAAATCTTAGATCTCTTCAATTTATTCTTTTTCCATAAGGCTATTGCATGAACTAAAGTTTAATTCTTGAACTTACAGGATTGGTAGTGTCAGTATAATCCAAATGAAAAAACCTGAAAACTCATCTGAATTTCTTTTGACTAAGACTTTTGCAAAAGATTTAGAGCACTCATTGCAGACCTTTAGAGGTCTCAGACAACGTGTCCTTAAAATACTTCAGCTTCCAATGATAAGAATTGGGGTTATCTCTCCTCTTGATTTAAGGAAATTTATAGAAAACTGTAAGTGATCTACAAAATTTTCAAATTATCAAAAGGTTTCTGCAATCATTTGTGATAGTGTAATTCTCCATTTGAAAATATGTTTGGAAAACAAATATTTTGCCCAAAAAGTACCTGAAAAGGAAGTAAATTTTAAAAAAATACTCGAGTTGATTCTACAACCAAAGTGGTAATGCAGCAGAAGTTTGTATAGTGAGAATGGCGACATCTGTCATAAAGAAAAGATGTTCAGAGATAACATCTCAGGGTTTTGTAGGCTGTTAGGATTGTACCTGGAGAGGGACAGGTGACTTTCAGTGACCAGTGGGGTTACGCTGGCATAACACCGTGAGTCTCCTGAGACAAACATTAAACATTATTTTGCTTTAAAATTCGAATAGTACCAATAATGAGGCAACTTTACTGTTAAATCAGGAGAAGAAAAATAACCTTTTCACCTTGAAGAATGGTGTGTTTAAAAGGTCAGAGCTGTACCTGGAAGCAGGGAGATGCTTAGTGAAAATGGCTCTGCACATGGATAATAATGGTAATCCAGAGTTCTTGAAATGCAGTAAAAGTGTAAGTTTTCAGTAGGACAAAGGACATTGCAGAAGAAACAGTAATTTCTTAGGTTTAGGATTCTTGCTTACAATATTGTTAAGAAAGTTAGATAAGGCTGGGCTTTTACAGAGCTCAGGACCAGAATTTCATATTCTCAGCCTACACAGCAGCTGTTAGATTTTCAAAATAGCTCTACTCCCAACAGTTCTGTTCTGCAAGGCACAGAGCTCTTATGAAAATCTGGCTCTCATTTGGGTGCCAAAATGAGATCTGAACTTCCATAAAAATCTGACTCTCATGAAAATCTGTGAGTACACTGATTTCTTGTGGGGGGAAAAGAAAAAAAAATAAAAATCCGTAAAGTGGAGAGGAAAGTTAGATTGTAGCAGCATATTTATTTCTTAGCAATTAATATCTTGGCATGATTATGATAGTACTCTGATAACCAGAAGTCGTTTTCTCTGAGTAGTTGTTAGAGGACTACATATACTAAAAATAAAAGATGACCTGTATAATTATTTCTAGTGGATACATCTCTTTCATTAACGTCACTTGTCTTTACCTTCTCTGGTGCTCTCTTTTTGAGGCACAGAACAATGATCATATGGACTTTTCCTCTAAAGTTTAATTCAGACAGGAATATATATATACACATATATACAGAATGTACATCTATGTTTAATGCAGGCATAATATCAACAAAAGGTGCAAAAAAATTCTAGTTTAGGTAAATACTCCTTTAAAGTCAGTTGTCTCCCTAATAGAAATTGGAAAAATTGAATTTCAGTAGAGGAGGAGAGGGAAATTTGCTCTAAAACTGCCTGCAGTGAAACTGGACGAAGGGGAATTGCAAGCAAAACTTGTATCTTCATAATATTTACATAATTGAAATATAAAATGTTACACCAGTGTTCTGTCTGGAGCAGGGCTGGTTTTCAGTACGTGTGGGGATTCGTAACTGTGTTTAACAGCATGGGTAACAGCAGAAAGTGCAAGTAGTTGTTTGCTTTACAGAGATCTTTACAATGTGATTCTCACACGTGTAAGAACATTGTCTTAACAATGTAAACTTAAACTTTGCTGGTGTCCACATGTGGTCCCTGCTTCCCTCAGAGACAATGATTTCCAGTGGTTTATATGGTACAAAGTTTGAAATTAAGACTTACTACGAATGTTACTTTTAGCAATTCCTAGTCTGTGACTCTTTATTTCCATACTTTGTCTAGCAACCACAATTTATCATCAGTACATATTTTATCATTGAAAGAATGCTAATATATCTTGCAATATATAGGTAGTAATTTATATATGCAGATATACTTGCACATTTATATAAGAATGCCATAAATGTTTGTGTGTATAATGTAGATGTTGCTGTGTACCTTTCCCATCTCATCTATCTTGGTGCAATAGTTCAAAGTTTTCCTCAAAAGCTTGAAGTTCTTGAAATCTCATTCATATTTGAATATTTTTTCAGAAGTACCTACACATCCGCTTACTGAATCTATGAAATGCTTCCTGAAATGAGAAGAAAGCTGTGCACTCGGGCAACAATAAATACACCGGGAGCAGTAATGTGCTCTCCAAACCACATTCATAAAGGTTGAGAGAAAGTTCTCTACCCCCAAGAAAACAAACCTTGCTTTCATTTCCATCATTGTCCTTCAAACAAATATTCCACAAAAGCAAATTCTGCAGCAGATGCATGAGCTAACAAATGAATTTTAATGCCAGCTTTTCAGTTGAATTGTGTTCTGCCATTTTTAGCATTAGGTCCATTAACGTGAAGTGTGTATATAATTCACGTTTTGTCAGTGTGTGGTTATTCTCTTCTGTATATTGGGCTCTTCATAAAGAAGAGACTGCAATTCAACATGTCATCTTTCATCTTATTTCAAAACTATCTTGGGCTTGCTGGAAATTTGTGTCTATTTTTCCACCTATTAATTTTGTAGGCATTTAAGAAGGCTGCACTGTAGTTTTCCTGCATTTATGTAAAAGGAGTAAGTCCTGTGTTAGCTTTGTTTTGTAATTGAAAAAATGACATTATCATTGCCGAGTTGCAGAAATATGTTTGCTTCCAAGGTTTATATACTTCTGCTCCAATAAACTACAGCTCTGGTTATTACCAGCTCTCTGACAAGGAGTCACCATAAGTCACGGGGTGAAATGGTAATTCTGTAGTAGCCAGTGTGATACGTGTGCTGAACTTATCTACTCTGCATCTATGAAACCTCCTTCACACATTAATAGACAGATGAAGGTAGTGAACAAAGATGACAACCTCAAAAATTCTCTGTCTCTTCATGAATGCCTTGGGTTTGCTGAACTGAGCCCAAGGCTGACCACAGCCTTTTTTTTGATTTTTGTTGAGTTAAAGACCAAATTTTCCATGCCACTATCTATAGAGAAATTTAGAAAACACGCAACTTCCTTTTTTCTTATTCCTCAATTATTTTTTAAGGCAGTAGCTTAACTTGAACTCTAAAATCATTAGCACCTACTTTTTATATGTTAGTGCAAATGTTTTGAAATGTGCTTGATGGCTCAGTAGTGAGCACCACAGCGGTGTCTGCTGGGCGCTGGGAAATGCTCGTAAGGCTTCGGAAGGTTTAATGGTTGAAGTGAGATGAAGTTTCTTAAGTCTTCTGAGACACCACAATGCAGGTGTCTGATGCTCTTCACAGTCTATTTAAAAACTCCTTCTTTATTTCTGAATTTGGAAGGTAAGATGAAAATTATTATTAATAATAAATTAATACTTTCTACTGTGTTTTTATTTTTCTGGTATGTGTTAAAAGATGATTTGCAAAGAAGTTTTACTCCTTACTCATTTGTCCTTATGCAATTTTTGGAAGGATTTACCTTTTTAGCCATGTTGCATATACACAGTTGATCCATCCAAGAATTAAATTGCCTGTAGGTCAAACGTGACTTAAAATAAAGAAATTTTTCTAGGAATATTCTTGCCTTGCAGAAAGATCACAGCTGAAAGATCACTTTCCACTATGAAGCAGACCTAGAATTTCGCTAGTAGATGCTTCACTCAAAGGAAATGGGCAAACCTAGTACTGCACAGTATGTTCATTTTGTGTCTTGACAGAGAGAGGAACAAGAGAAGACAAAATTGAGTTCTAGAGTTTTGGAAGGCAGCCTATAAAAATAGCTGAATCCCTGGCATATCGGTGTGTAGGTTGCCGGTCTCGATATATCTAGGGAAAAAATGTTTGTGCTCCACTGTCAGAAACTTCTGTTGCTATAATGAATTAATCCTGGTTGTGGGAGTTAAGGGAGCTCCTCTCATAGCTGTGATCATGTTCATAGTATAACAGAACATTTTACAGGCAACAAAAAAATGAGAAAATACTTGCCTTGATTTAGAAATGGTGGGACTGTATGGAGATGTCAGTGGGAAACGCACAGCCTTTTCGATTAGCCTCTGTACACTCAGGGATGGAACTAATAAAGACTTCTCAGTCTTTTGTTGTTTTTGTTTTTTTCCCCCAGACTTGACATGTGAGGGTTTCTTTTTTTAATGTACCTTCTACTGCCAATTCCTGTGCCTCACGGCCTCAGACCTTTGCTCTCTTTGAGAGCCTCTATTCCTTTGCCAGTGATGCTTGGGTTGGCTGATCAACTGAGTGAGTTTTGGACAGGTTGGATTAGGGAGTAATCCATGTTTTGTTGATTTCTCACAGTAATTGTTTGATTTAGGACATGGGATATTCTTTTTGATTTGTCATTTTAATGTAAACCAGTGGAGAGCCTCCTGGAGTGCCGAAGTGGAACATAATCCTTGTTTTTGCTAGCACATCTCTTGGGGCACTAATCTGTGTTTGCATTTCATGTAGCTTCTACAACTCGGAAATCTTGGGCACTTTACAGACTTTTTAATGAGCTGAGCCTCCAACTTTGCTCTTACATAACGGAGTATCTGTTGTTCTTATTTTATATGTGGAAAGAAAAGCATACAGGTATTAAATGATGTGCCCAAGGTTGCTTGCCAATGTAATGATTGACCTGAGACTAAACCGGTGGACCTAATTTGGGTTTTTTTGCTCAAGTGACAGACTGTTACGAATTCTCATTCAAAACAGGGTTCAGAATCTTCCAGGGTCAGACCTCTTCAGACAGAGACTCTGTTAACCACTTCCTGTGCTTCTGCACTCTTTCCGTTCTCTGTTCTCAGACTGTAAGCACTTCAGGGGAGGAAGTTACCTGCCTCAAGTCACACACAGCTGCTGGCAAAGTATTAACCATTTTTCCTTAATTTCCTTTATATAATTTTTGCTGGATACTCCAGCACACCTTGTTTCTCTGATAAAGATTTTTTCTGTAATTCACCAGCTCTGTAGAAATGACATGTTTAATGGGAATGGCTTAGTCAGAAGTTCATTTTAAATACGACTCAATAGGATGAAGCATGTATTTAAAGACTTATAAATATTAAAATTGGAACTGTTCATTTAGCCTTTCTGATTGGCTGGGGAGGGGAGGCATGCACGTGCTTTTTGTGAATAGTGGCAAAACGCTGAGGATGTACTTTTATGTTTCAATAGGTTCTCAGAGATCTATGAACAAAATCTGTGTGATGCAAACAATGTTGGTTTTGTAATAAGCTTCAATATTCTGATATATTTTTTTCCCATTTAGTCTGTTGCACAGTCCCCATTAACTAGCTAACAAGAACATAGCACGGAAGTAAAAACTGTCCTCAGCTTCATGTTAAGACCAGCTTAGGTATGTGGGGCATTGGAGCCTTGGCATTATTTGCTTTGATAATTTTTTAAAAGGAGGAGCTCTAAGATTATTTTTTTGAGACCACATCTAATATCTTTCCCAGTACTTGCATAAAACAGTCAGACATACCATTTGCTTAGTTGTTTAATACCAGATACTTTAAAGATGTATTTATTTATTTATTTTTAGTGAAGGGAAGTAGTTTTCAGGTCTGTAAAGACTGAAATGGAGAAAATTGAGTTTTTAGAAGTACTGGAAGGTGAGAAGAGGGCTAATGGCAGAAATAGCTGGCTTGTCTTTTATGGGTGCAGGGTGTTAGGAATTTGAGAAGTTCTGAACTCCAAAGGTTGCTAAGACTATGCCAGTAACAGCAGTAGGTATTTGTGCTCAGTACCTGGTGGATATCTGAGAAGAAATGAGAGGTTGCTGAAATTCACAGTTGAAAGTGTTAGGATAAAATTTTATATTCAGAGCCTCATTTGGTAACTTCCTCTGAAACTGCTCTGATTCAGGTAGCATGAAGAAAAATAAACTTTCTAGTCTAGATAAATGGGTGAGAAGGTGCTAGAATAACTTCAAATATAGACTTTACTGGAACAAAAGTAATCTTATTTTCATGACACGGCACTGATATATTTTTGTATTCATAGGAAGAATATAGGCCTTGATTGCTTCTTGAATTTGCCACAGCTATGGCTATAGTCCCCTAATTGTGTCATGCTTCATCCAGGGCTCTGAGAGCTTTGTTAATTCCCAAGTAATATCAAAGAAAAATTCTAGATGGTGATCAAGTATATTATGCGGAAGTGTTCTTTAGGAAAGAGATGGATAAAAGGAACAGCTAAATACTGAATATGTAAATTAAGTTTATTTCTGCTCACTAGGGAAGACTTCTTTTCTTCAGTCTGTTACTATGAGAATTCAAAGCTTAAGCAAAAGAAGGCAGAGCTGCAGTGTGTGCCGAAGAATGTGCTAAAATTCAAAGTTACTTACTGACCAAGCAACTACCCCCAAAAATGTACAGAAAAGAGATTATTGTTCTTTTCACACTAGACTGACATGGGAAATAACATAGTTCATAATCTCAATGCCATTTTGTTACTTTCAGTGTGTGTTCCATACCCTAGGCTAGTAAAGCAGTTCTCCTTTTTTAAAAAAGAATTTACTGCCGACCAAAGTGTGGACAGCAGAATAACTTGAAACAGTAAGAAAAAAATGGCATACAATTTTTTTGTTCATTTCTTCAGGAACTGGAATTACTGTGTGGATTGTTCCCAGTGCTGCCCAGGGGAGGCCTTGTGACAGAGCATGAGGTCACCTGGCAGATTTAAGAGGCTTATTTGTGGAATTAGCGTTAAGATATGAAAAATGGTTCAGTGAAGAATTGATGCCTATTCTGGATTATAAAAGAAATTTCTTGTTTCCTTTGAATAATGGCTCCAAATGTGAGTGGAATATTTCAGCCTATTGTTCTCAGATGACAGCTCTCTTGGGATGGAAGAGCCTTTATGCTTGGTATTATCTTTGTGAAATATCAAGTAGGAAAAGGAGAGAGGGAAAGAATGCATGTGTGTGTGTACGTGTGTGAGTTTCAAGTAGCCGATTTGAAAGCATTTGTATGATATATATGAGAGAGGGCCAGGTTGTTATTGCTAGTCCCTGGGATCTAGGAAAGCTGGTTTTACTATTTTGCTCAGGAAACAAGTAGTGCTGTTAAAGGATGGGGCATGAATCTTCTTTTGTAAATAAAAAGAAAAATGCAGTTTATGCATTGAGTGGGGGTGAAATAGCAAAAAAATAAAAAAGAGAAAAATGCAATATCATGTAACATTTTTTCTAATGCTCACTACTAAAAGATTGTGTGCAGTAGTAAAAGTGTGACTTACATTTCTATACTTTCTATACAATCTCAAAGACATGGTCGTTTGACAATTGCTATATTAGCACCTTTTAGACCAGGAGAAATGTGGATTTTTAACACGTGATTTTAGTTCTTTATGCTCTCGTGTCAGTTCCATTCATACACGTTCTGTGTATCAATTACATACTCTATGACTGTAATTAGAATTTTACAAAGTTTTCTAATGGATTTACAAGCCACCTTTTTTTTCTGATTTAGTTTTGTGTGGTATGAAATTCTGAGCAAAATATACTATAGAAAAAGTGGAGTTTTTTTCCCTGAAGTCATATGTTTATATACATAGGGTGTTAATTGATCTGTATGTAAATGCTTAATTCTATCCATTGCCTATATTTTAGTAGGCTATAGCATTTCTCTTTGCAGCATCATTCTCGTGCTTTAATTTTTCTTTCACCCAGTTTCAACAGATGACTGGGTACGTCCTTATTTCATTCTGTTCTTGCTTTTTCAACAGTTGAGGAAAGTAATATTTTATGGCCCTTTGGTGGTGATGCTGTGCTTGGGCTAATTAGCACCCATCTATTGTATCAGCCCTCTAGGAGTGGGACTGAAATATGTGAAGAGTGCAGAGCTTTCCATTCTTTATGTTCCCCAAAAACCTCTTACCAGATGGTTTGCTGTCCTTAATAAAGAAAAGTAGGAAGAATAAAGGGAGTCAGTGAACTGCTGCTCCACTGTTAGAATCTCTGCAAGGTGTGACAGGAGGTTGTGATGCTTCAGTAGCATCCATCCCAAAACTGCCAGGACTCTGGAATTTATTAGAGGAAGGGGATTGTGCTGTGTCCCTAAAGCCCTCTGAGACTCAGTGGTATCATCTGCAGCCATCATTGCTGGAAGAAAATCCAGGTGAAATGAATGTTTTGTGTGAAAACCTCTGTGATTTGCATAGCTGAGGATGTTACTCAGACATATATTTGCTAGTGACTGCTCATCAAAATAACTTAAAAAAAAATCTGAGGGGGCTGATCTTAAGCAAAATGGAAGTAAAACCACCAAAGGGTTACTATAAAAGTTATTAATGACAACCAGCTGTACTTCAGTGGTTTAAAAACTGTAAGACAATGCCTTCCAGAGGTGATAAAACATAAATAAATGTAACAAAATGGATAAGCATATACTGTAACTTTTATGGTATTACAATCTCTTTTGTCCAGTGGTTAAATAATAGCATGTCATTATCACGGGATTGTTCTGTCCTTTTTGATGGTGGGCAAAGAGTAAATGTAACATGTACCAGCCAGCACCATTACACTAGGTATTTGGTCTTTGGTCAGTGCTTTGGCATCCAGGTGCTGAAAGATGAAGCACTAAGTTTACAGTTCTAATTTTAAAAGTTTTATTTTTATTGAAGTTATAGAGCAATTGTGTTGATTTCAGTTCATTTTGAGAGTTAAGAGAAGCTCTGAAAACCAAAGACTCTTATTTAGGAGCCAAAAATAGAGCCTTAAAACACTCCTAGGAATGTCATTTAGAAACTTCTGGTCAGAGTTTTTAAATATGACTCAACCACCTGCATAGTTACCCAAGGGTGTCCCTGATAGTACATGAAACTACAAACAATTTGAATTTATGAGGCAAAATCATCTATAAATCCTGTGTATGAAATAAGGCGTAACCATCAGGTATTGTTTCTGAAAATACTTATACTTGAAAAACATGGTTGTGATTAAAAAATGACTGCAGACTGCTTTCAATGTAACAGTAGACTGTGCTGCAAACAGGAATGGGGAAAAATGATTACATTTAATAGGGTAGCAGCTGTAAGGGTGCCATTATATTAAGTGACTTAATGAATACTGATCTTGAAGCAATAAATCAAAATGCAAACAATCTACTCTAATCAAGTAAGCAGATTTTTTCAGGTACTTAAATTATATTAAATGAACACTTCAATCAAGGTATGTACCTGCACATGTTCTTATGTTTAATCTGGTTATTGTTTGTTTAACATCAGTGCTGTTTAATGCAGATTTACCACTTTTTCTTCTGCATTTTCTGTTGGTTGTTTTTTTTGGTGGATTTTTTTGTTTTGTCGATTTGCTTTGAGTAAAGAAATTGCTTGCAGAATAACTAAAAGTCCATGCTAAATCCTGTCATGGTACTGAAGGGTTTTTCTAAAGAATGATCAACAAAGAAGGTTATTGCAAAAGCTGTGGCAACAGTTTCTTCAGGTAGAGGTAGCTTTGTCTGAGTGTCTGCATTTACAAATTTATTTAGGGGTGCTTGTGTGGACATGTATGTATATGTATGTGCTTGCACATAAATGTGTGTGTGTGCACGTGTGTGCAACGTCAGTTGCTACCCACTGGTGCAGAAACTAAAACAGAAAAAAAACAAAAGAGGAAAAAAAGTGATAGTCCCAGCATTTCCTGGGAAACCAGTGTCTGTTCTGACAGTGCAAAGTCGTAATATGGAAATGAAAAGGAAATTACATGTTGTAGGCTGAAGTTCTCCTTCTAGAGTCTCTTGCAGGACTATGAAAGTGTTCTTTCATAGTCCAGATGCAGTTGGATCTGTTTAGGTCCCAAGCCTACAGGCACTGATGTACATGTAAAAAGGTGGAGAGTATTTGCAATGCAAAATCGTATGTACGCGCCTGCACCTGTGCAAGATGCTGGGCTTTGATGGTTTAGTGAATATCTGTGCACCTTGGCTTATTCGTGTTTATTTTAGTTTGCACCAACTGTTTCAACTTCATCAGCATTTAGGATACATTAAGTTTACTGACTGACCAAAGTGATAAACCTGCAAGCCAGAAGGGGGAGTTGATGTGTACAGGGGATTTCTGAGCCACGCTCACTGTTTGAGAGTTGCCTGAGAATCCATCACTGAAGAATCCATAGACACCATTTGTATTTTTTCAGTTTATACTTGGCTTTTAGGTTGTTCTGGTTTTTTGTTTTGTTTTTTGATTTTTTTTGGTTGGTTTTATTTAGAAGTGGAAAATAATACCTGTGAGGCTTCTTTAGCTGATTAAAATATTCAGAGGTCCTCAGTATTTGACTCTTCCCTTTATTTTGGGAATAGATGGATGCTTTTGCCTCATGAATCATTCAGCTCTGCTCCTCGTGTCTTTAGTTTTGTCTGGGATCAGAAACATGCAATTGACGCCCTTCTTGCTAGTTCCACAACAGCAGACTTGATTCCTAACAGCAGAATGGAAAAGAATAAAGAGCTATAGCATTTTTGTAGGCAGCTTGTCAAAGCTGTGAGTAGCAGGTGAAGGTCTGCATTGTCTGTCGGCAGAATAAGGAGGATGGAAATGTATTCACTTCGATGGTAACTGTAAGAGATGGACTGTCTTCAGATTAACAGAATAACAGAAGGGGATGTTAAAGCTGCAAGGTGTGATTATACCATGCAGCTATACAGTCTGGCTTTTCAGAATATGCAAGATGTAAGAAACCATCAGGAAGAAATCCCATACAGCTATTTCTGGGTTAGGCAGGCATAGCTCTTATACTGGAGCTGCTGACAAGAACCTACTGATGTGTTGGCTGGGTGGGTTTACAGAGAGACACTTTTATTGGTCCAACAGTAAAAATAAATTGTATCAAATAAAATTGATACAACCCTTATAGCTGACTGTGGCTGTCCCTAACTGCAAGGCGCTTTTACAGAGTGCCTTAGCCTTGGTGTGAAGACACATGTTGGGGGTTTTGACATTTATTGTATTTAGTTAAACAGGCTCTTGAAAACAGTGGAGCAATTCTGAACTCATCTTCCTATGTATCCAGCCCTATATGTGTTTAGGAGACAAGCGCAGTGGCACTTGAGGCTTTCTGCTTCATCTTGAAAAATGTTTGTTCCTATTTTGTTCCTGTTGTTCCATAGTCAGTGCATCATGGCACCAAGCCTGTCAGAGTTCAAGGAGTGTCTGGATAACACTCTTAGTCATATCAGTTAGTTTTAGGTAGTCCCGAGAGTAGTGGGCACTTGGACTCAATGATCGTTATGGGCCCCTTCCAGCTTGAGATATTCTGTGATGCTAATGAAACCATTTACATCAAGGGTTCAGGGGACTGGCTGTGAGTTAGATTGTGCTTCCTAATTTGTGCTAAAAACTGATAGACAATAACTTTGTTCCATGAACAGAGCTGATTTTTCAGGTGTCCAGACTTCAATTCTAGTTAGCCCAAATTGGTGACCAGTAGAAAAGTATTCACTGAAATTGCTCCAAAATTTTAACTGTCATTTGTACTGAATAAATAAAGGATGAAACTGTCAGTCAAAAGCTCCAGTACTGTAGACTCTGAGAGTACCTTTAATGCCACCTCTAAATCTTGCATGCTTTCACTTAAAAAAAGAACAAATGCTGGTTTACTGCTTTTAAAATGATGTTGCTGCAAAACCCAGAACAGGCCATAAGCAGTTAAGAGTGCAGGAATTATTGTTTATATTGAGACTATCAGTCTTTTGTGCACTGCTGACAATGTTGCTGTCAGTAGACAGTGAGCTTTTATAGTCAATCTATTGGTGTACAAAAGGCCGTGTTTCGGGAGCTGTCATTAGAAGTGCCTCTGGTTTGTAAGGGCAGCACATCCTTTATATCTCATAATGGAATTTCCCATAACAGATGAGACAGGCCAAAAGTTTAAAATATTATCATAAGGGGAAAATTAGCTTAAAGTGTCTTTATATTTGCTAATCCTTCTATTCTTTCCAAATTAGAAGTTCATTTTAAAAAACAATAGTTCACTCGCTTTGGTTAATTCTCTTCTGTGATTTTTATGATCAGAAGTCACATTGCTTTCCAACAGGATTTGTCAAAGGTGTTTCAGCAAACTTCTGTTTTATTCATTCATTTATTTCATCCATTCATTCACTGATAAAAAAAAATCTGCATTGCAGAGATAGCAAATTGAAAACTAAGATACAGGTGCTATGGTGGGAATTGGTACTAAACTTCAATCCCTTTGAATGTTTGGCTTCTCAAGTCTCTTACTCAAAATGTTTCCTCTGAATAGTAAAGGAAACTGAATTCAGTGTGTTAAGTGTCCATTTGGTCTGTTTGTCTCACGGTTTGCCTAATAGATTTGAGGTGAGAGGAGTCTGTGTGCCTGTAAGAATACTGGTATGCTTGAATTAAACAGTGTCTGGTTTTGTATCATTATAAAACCAATACTTTTTATTGACTCATGTAAGCCCCAGAAATTGTTTTGCTCTGAAGGAAAGAAAACTTAAAGTCAAGGAAAATATGTTATTTTTCAGTGAATAAGTTTTGGCCCCCCCCCCGCCCTTTTTTTTTTTTTCAACTTCTCTTCTTTCCCCCCCTGCCCAGTATTTTAGACCTGTGTAAAGTACAGGACAAGGTACAGGTTGTCCCTGGAGACTTTCACATCCATTATTATTCACCTAGGCATACAAGCATATAATAAAAATACTATTTATGGAAAAGAATCTGACATCAGTAGGATATCAATAGAAATGGTATCTTGATATAAACAATATTCTAAGCATAGAATGTTAAATATTTTCGGTATTTTAAATAAAACTGGAAGTTTAGCAGGTTTGCAGGTTGGTGTCTCTCACAAGGCAATGAAGAAACCATATGAAGTGACCCACATTATTCTAATACCAAGTTTATTTTTAACTTATCACAGACAAATAAGAGGAATTGTAAATGTTGTAGCTGCCATATGCCTTTCCTCTCACCTTTTCTCTTGACATTATTGATTGTAGTATGAAATTGAAAAATTGTATTTTTTCCACGTATGTACCAGTTGAAATGGTACAAGTTGAAACTAGATGATACTGTGAACACAACCAGGTACAACTTTGAGGCTGAACTTTCGAGTTACAGCTTGCTTAGGCTGAATTTGGATTACTCAGCTAACAGGGAAAGGCTTTCTCTCTCTTTTCTCAGAATGTTTCTCCTTTAGTTCTTCAGCAGAACTGTTGAGTTTTATGCGAGGTATTCATGGATGTCTTAAAAGCCTGATGAGAACCTTTGAAAGGGCCAAGCACTTACTGACAACTCCTAAAGGCTTATTTTTTCATGATTTTTAAATGCATGTCATGCTTTTTCAAAAGTTTCCTCATCATCTTTGTTCTTTTGTTTGAGTTCCAGCTTCTTGCATTTGTCTCATATTAGGAAAACAGGTAATCCTTCAAATTACTGTAGGCAGCTACATTGGTGTGGATTATTGACTTCTGTATATAATAGACTTTGTATACAATATATGGATATCTGAGTTTTGGGGGAAAGAGGATAATTCTTTTCGCTTTTGGTTTAAGTATTTCTTTTGTAAATGGTCTTGATAAGGTTGACTGAAAATATTTTGGGAACAGTTAAGAATATCCAAGTTGTGCAATGTGTAGGAGGTTACCAAACCTGCCAGTGCCAAGATGGTTGTATGTACTTAGAGCAGATGGGTGGCATGGTAACAGAAAGAAAAAGTACCAAAGAGGACTGAACTTTGATACTCTGGTAGTTTCATACCTTGGTTGTTTTGTATATGCATAATGGACCATGTTGAGCTGCCCTTGAAGATAACTGTGGGCTGGCTGTGTTTGCTGTTAACATGGGGTTCTAGCTGGCAGTAGCTCTGAAGATGATATCCACTCTGTGAATTGTCATTGTCACCTGTGACACCTGCCTTGTTTTTCCTTCAGTCCAACCATATTTATTCATTTCTTACTCTTATAATGTGGGTTGCTATGTAAATTCAATATTTTTTTAATGTGTATGGGGCAGCTTTCTTCTAATATTTTCTAAGCCATTTGTTCAGTGGTAGAGGTTGGAAAAATCATTGACTTCTTACAATTTAAAATTGTAGTTGAGTTGCAACAGATCATTGCAAGACAGGGGTCTTACTAGTGCCCTGAAGGAGTAGGCTGCACTGAAAACTAACTAGACCTTATTAGAACACCAGAAAATTCAACAGGATGTTGTCTTTACATGTGTATTTGAGGACAGGAAAAGTTTTGTATGTTCTTAAGCACCAAAGTCAATCAACAAGATGCAAATCTAGAGGAAGTCCGGACTTCCTTATTTCCAGTGTTTATGTATTACATGGGGCTTTTGGTATCTCCTTCATGTTCCTGGCTTCAGCCATGACGCTCATTAGTGAGGATTCTCAAAAACTATGTATTTCCCAAGAATGAAAACCAGAGCTAGCTTTTAACCCAGAGCTCTAGCTATACCAACTGAATTTTAACTCTTAAGCCAGTTGTTTTACCTCAGTGAAGGAGAAATGGGGATGAAGGGGAAAAAAGCTGATTAAACAAATGGATGCAGATGGATATGTTATCCTGTTGATCCTTGATTATTACAGAGAACAACTGTGTAGATGATAAATAGGAAATTATGGTGGAACTTGAAGCAAATGCATATAAAATCCAGTGTTTATACATTGACCTTACTAGAAGTAATGAGCCAAACCCAAGTACAGACACGGTATCTGTGAAGACAAAGAGGAATTGGGCACTGGTTTTGTATGCTTTGCTGAATCACGACTGTAACCACAGCAAAAGCTGACCTAAAATCAACTTGACTGACTGCAAGAAAAGTAATGCAGAGTGGGTGTAGGCTGTGCTTCACCTTCACTATCTATGTACTTTTTCTTTTTGCTGGAGAAGGAAAAGGAAGGCTTTCAAGGCAATTTCATGCACTTCATTGATCTGCAGCTGCCATAATGACTCCCATGGGCCCACCAACAGCCAGCTCAAGTCAAATCAGGCTCTCAGGGACCAGCCAGGCATAGAATAACTCCAAAATAGAAAGCATACAAGACCTTTTAAAAGCAAGTAAGCTCTCTATTAGCCAGTAATACAGCCTGGTGAGTTTGTACTCTGATGTAGGATATGTTTTATCTAGTGCATTATATACATTTCTGAGGTCAAGTTGGGTTCATTAGTTTGTTGCAATTTGTAATATAAATTAAAACACATTTGCCATTCTAACTGTTTGGGGTTATTACTGGTTTGAAATAATTTGCTCTGATATTTAGATGTATGGAAATAAAGCCTCATCTTCTACATGCCACAGAATGATAAGTGCCCTGCCAATTAAATACTGTTTAATGCTAGTCATAAGTTATTTAGTGTTTATATTTAAGAATGCGTTCATGGATGTATGCAGATTATTAAATAGTTCAACACAACATAAATGAAAGAGGGAGTGCTTATTCTTGATACCTAATGCTTTTATAGCTCATAGAATCAATATGTGTTGTCATTCACCATTTTCATGTGAGGAAAATGGATGAAGACCCTCACTCAGCAAGTCCTAGGAGCTGGGAATGCGACCCTTGTACAGCTAAACAAGGGGATTTTTGAGTAGGCTGCTGTAGTTCACTTCCACTGCCTTTAGAGCCTTCTCACCATTTTTCCAATGCAGAGTGAAATGTTGTTTTCAAAGGTGAAAAAATGGTGTTCCACCCTGTTTGGATCAGAACATACTGAAATGGATCATGGTCCTTGGTTTGTATCTGGATAGACACTTAGTCCTCTGAGTTGTCATTCAGATTTCAGAAGATTGTGGGTTCAGCTCCTAAGGCTTCAGTGTTCTTCATGTTATGGCCAACAGCTGGGAAATCAGTTATTGTCTTACTCTATGTACTGACACATTATTGCCTGGAGTTCATTTCCACAATCGAAACATATAGTAAAAGTATTGAGATGTAAAATCTGGCCAATTTTTAACTCAGTCCTCTTAGCATTTACTAATCAGTGTTGTTCAGGAGTTCCACAGTGCATACCATGCTTTTATGGCACTAGAAGCAGCTCGTGTCCGCGCACAGACACTAAAAGGTCTTTAGATGTTCAGGTGTCTTTCATCTCCCAGTCTCCCCATCTCATTTTGAGAATTCAAAATCTAACCTAGTTCCATTTTCTGCCTTTTCCACAAAAGCAGTACTCTTGTGAACAGCCTTTATTTCTATTCTGATACACTCACCCTACCTTCTTAAATTTTTTCTTTTTTTTATACAAAAAAAAAAGAGAGAAGTTCCCAAGAAGTACAGTTATACATAGCCAATGTACATGTACAATTCGGAGCCGTTGGTATTGGGGAAGAGTAGCAGCAGACAAATTTAACTTGGATACCATGGGTTAGTTTTCAGTAACTTAACTAGCAGAAACTGTTCAAATACAGAATGTTTCTGTATAGGCTGAGTTATATTTCCATAGTAGGAAGCATAAACTGTAGTCAGTATATCTATTTTATGTTAGCACCTATGTTGTAGTTTAATGTTAGGCATTCAAGACTGATGATATCTTTGTTGCCTTTCCTCCTCTTTCTTCTCAAATGAAAGTAGTTTGTTGATATTTTAGTTTTTGGATTAGTTATTGTAGTGACTCTGACTTTTCAAGTATTGCTTGGGATTTTTATTGTTTGAAGTGGGAAATGCTTTTGGACTATCATTCAGATTTCAAGGGGATTCTATAACAAAGAGGTGGTGGGTATAGGATGATGCTCCTTGTTCCTTATGAAACATCTTTTTGTAATGAAGGTGTGCTTTTATCTCCCTTGTTCTTAGTGAGGGATCAACTGGGCTCAGTGACCCATATTTCAACGATTCACTTAATTCAATGGAAGGCTTCTCTTTCTGCTTTCAGTTTTAAGACTGTGGTCCTCAGTCCTCCAGGGATGTTGCAGGTCAACATAGGATGGCAAATAGTCAAGTAACAGTGTTTCAAAGCACTGTAGCTACATCTCGTGTAAGGAACCTCACTGGAGTAAAGCAATCAATTTGAATGAACAACTGTCCCTCAAAAAAAACCCAAACCCAACCCTGCATCAGGTTTGGAACACCGAGGGTGCTCACAGGGATTTCTAATTTAGTCCACTGGCCAACTATATATATCCTGAATAATTCTTAGATGAAGATAAGCCAAATTTAGCTTTTCATTTCTCACCACACAAAATGGTACTTTATAGTCTAAAAATATTTGTTATGCTGAAATTAGGCATTAAACAAACACGGTGGTGAATTGGTAAGGTAACTGTCTTCAGATCTCACTGAAAGTCAGGTAGGGCTGGGATCAGAATATTCAAACTACTTGCAAAAAGCTTCCTGTTTATAACTGGGTTTGCTGCATAACGTAATTTAGATAGTCTGTAAATTTTTACAGGACATACCTTTGTAATTTGATTTTTGATGTTCTGGGTATGGTTTTGCTTGACTCACTGTAGCATCCCCAGTTAAACTTGTCACCTCAGCTTTTTGTTGGGCTTTACCTGTAGAAGAGCAGAGCTGTATGTGGAGGGTACTTGGCAAGTGGGCAAGATGGATAATTTTGGAACAGGCTGAAGTTTTTGTTCATTTGTTTTGGCCAGTACAGAGGTGTATGTCACCTGGATGTTAGAGTGTAGGCTTTTGTTTAGACCTGTCAGTATTGTCGATCTGTCTTGCAGAGAGAAAACATGTCTCTTCAATCAGGCTAACAGTGAAAATTGAGTTAAGGACTTCTTCAATTACAAAGCAATGCTAAAATACAAAATTATTTTCACTCTGTAACTGTGAGACTACAAGTAGTACGTAAATCAGTGCACTTTGTAGGTGGCCACTGCTGCAGAATAGGGAGGCCATGCAGGTACATGTGTGTGCAGATACACACACACCATCAGACTACTGAACTATTTTCCTAACTGTATTACTTTTGATAGGATGATGAGAAATATTAGTTATAAATAGTGCGAAGATAAAAATTGAACAGTGGATATCAAGTTCAACACAAATGAAAAGTGATACACGAAGGGAAAATGTGTCCTTTTGTGCAAAACCTAAGTTAAATCAGCGGCACTCCCACTGTAAGCCATGTCTTATTCAGCAGTAGAAATTAAATAGGAAACGTTTTGTTTTTCCCTGTGCTCCATCCGTTCGCATTTAAAATGGGACATCTATTGATTTTGGTGCTGATCCAGTTTCTTCTGTAACAGGGAGCATCCACTTAGGAGCACATCTGAATATACAGGAATGCACCTGGGTAATGGTTATAAAATTACCTGATGTTGCAGAAGTTAATGTATGTTCATTGTTTACTTCAGTTTGTTCTCTTTTGCTGAGTAGGCCGGTGGGTACCTGACACCTTTATTTACTTGTGCCAAAACCACCCCAGCCTGGGCAGCTCGTTCCTGAAGCCTCCCTTGAGAAATGGATTGGGGAACTGTGAAGGTTCTTCTGCCCCTTCCCCAGCAAAAGACCCCACCTGCAAAGAATCCCTTCCAGCCCCAGTGTGGATGGGTGCACATAGGTACTAGCAGCAGCAGAAGGGTAGCAGGGAAGTGCCCCTTGTGACAGTAGCGAGGATTTATGTGGCATCAAGGTGATTTCCCTGGCAGCACATAGTTCCCGAGTTCAGTGCTCTGGGGTAGTACATGGAACTGTCACCTTCACTGGAAAGGAGGCAATAATTTACACTATGAATAGTGCCGTGAAAGTCAATGGGAGAAAGAAGATGCTATTCAGCACAAAAGCTGACAAAATCTGATTGTTAAGTACCAGTCAGTACATTAAACTTCATATCTTTCTAAAGAGTTGGGAGGGAGAGAATTACCTTGTATAATATGGAGACATGTTACAGAAGACAGATGCCAAGTGAATACTTTATAAAACTGTATGGTTTAATGCATTTCTGTAGTCATTAGACTGCCTTTTCTGTCTACCCTTCATCGTGACAGCTGCAGTGTGTCATAGACCTTCAATCGACAAAAAGCAGAAGAATATCTTGCTCTCTGTGGTTGGCAAAGAGCTTTTGTTAAAGTCTGCGTTCTTTAGAGAAGGCTTCCCCATCAGACCATCTGCCTTGGCTATCTTGAGACCTTTAGTTTCGTTTGTGAATTTGCTGACAGCTCAATAAAACCACACCATGATTAGGAAGTGAACTTAATTCTGATACAGAAGTTTTGTAGGTATGCCTGGGAGGAAAAAAAATAGCAGAAGTAATAGTAGAATGAAAGAAAAATCAAAATCCTGATTGTCTAGTAGAGAAATAATCAGGTGTGGTGAGCAGTGATTTGTATGTTGAGACAGCACATGGAACCAGAGGGAGTGTGGTATAGTACAGTTTGCCAAAATTCCTTGTGACCTTATTTGGGAGGTTGATAAAGATGCAGTAGAGTCTGTGATTGGATCCATAGCTTGTTCTACTGATGTTGGAAACCAGCAGGGAGTTAGGAATGGATTATGGAAGGCTCTTGGGGAGCATATTGTTTAGAAAGCCATTTCAAAGTTGAGAAATATTGAAACAAGTTGTGCTATGGGAACTGGTTACTGATTTTTGTTCTCAGACTGACACTGGAACAGAAGGTTCTTCATCTGACTGATGAAGTCTGGATTTGTGCCATGTCAACAGTCATATTCCATGAGACTACAAAATGCCAACACTTATTCTTGGCCACCAAATCTCAGAGATCCCTGAATCTCTCCCAGTTTATTTAGGAGAAGCTCATTCTCTTGGCACCCATTGAGTGCTGGAGACTAAGGAATGAGCAAAAAGGCTTGTCAGAAACACTTCAGAACAAGCAAAACCTTCAGAACTGAATAGACTCAGTTTGTCATTCTAATCAATCTAAGAATCATTAAAATACAAGTTAAAACCAAAGTTCTCAAATAATTGCTTTTCTGGAATTGGAGGGATTTTTAAAACATGGAAATTTGCAATAAGCTAGGACAGCGATAATTACGGCATCACAATTTATCTTGTTCTGTATGCAAAAGCAATAATGTGATCTGCCAATTCACATCATACAGTTTTCACTAGGTTAAAATCATAGCTGATGGAACATGAAGGTAGGTTTAGAAGCTTTATGCAGGTAATTGCCTTTTTTAGTTTACCTAGAAATGTTAAGATTAAAACTAAGATTTACCTTGTCTTTGTCAACCAGATTGAAATAATTAACCTGGATGCCTTGAAACACAAGGATTTCCTCATTTTGTTATTAATTTCTTGTAAGGACTCTATTTAAATTTCTTCAGTCTCTGATACTATGCAAGGTTATTAACAGATCCCATCAACAAATACCAATGGTGCAGTTAAGGTGCTTAGAAATGGAGTTAAGTCAAATATTCCACTGGTGGGTGGTTGTTAAAATAAATGACATCTTGATTCACCATGTGCCGAATTTCCTTTCATTTATTTAGCTTTCCTAAATTGCTATTCTACTTTTTTGTTCCTTTGGAACTGCCTGAAATGGTTGGTGGCAGACAGGCAGATTTTTTTAAATATCAAATCTCTTTTTTTATGTGTCAGCAACAGAAGATGAATCATTTACTTGAGTCCCTGCTTCTCCACAAACTAGACCTGTGTGTGCTTTCTTCCTGCCACAGCCTGCCCCCATGCTGAATTGCAAGTTCTACATTTCAGTCTCTAATGCTAAGCTGTAGTTTGTTGGTTTGTTTGTTTGTTTTCACCTTTATTTTGGAAGATTCCAACTCAGTCTTACCAACATGGCTCCACTTGAAGAAAGGGGGAAATCGGGACTTGTGTTACCCGTTTGGACCCAGCTGCTCTAATTCAGGAGGTGTACTGGTGGGAAATGTGGTACCTGGCAAGAATGTGGGCTCTTCTGTTCTGTTTTGTTTGCAATGTTTCATATGATAGTTTGAGGAGGAAGTGCTGAGGCAGGAGGACATCATCCCTAGGCCTGTGAGGGGACTTCTGGTATTTCAGAGCGTGCATGGTCTTCCTCGCGGTTCTGTAAAACAGGTGACAGTAGTTGATACTGCATTTCCTGGGCTTCATGGCTTCCTTCCTACATCGAGATTTTGTAACATTAAGTTCTTAGGGTGAAGATTTCATATTCAGATTTGAAAGCTGAGTTGTATATTCAGCCTACAAACACTGAAACTGCTCGGAGCTTGCCTTATCCACACGGTATCTGTGTTGCAGTTTGTCCAAGACATCTTGGACTGCCTGGGCCAGATCTGACCAGTGTGTAAAGAGTGTAAACCTGAAGCTTCAAATCACATCTTTAATCTCAGAAAAATAGAAATGATGGCATTCATATGTTTTTCAATCATTACCAAGCATATTAAACCTCATTGCAAGCTATCAATTCTTAGCACAATTACAATACATGTCTATTTTTGAAAACTGAAATTGCTTTAAAAAATGTTATTAATATTTAAATAGAGACTCCAGAGATGTATTCATATTTCTGAAATTATTCAAATTGTGTTGTAGATATTTATTATGCACATTATGTTCTCTCAGTTGCTTTTTTTGCTTTGCCTCCATTTATGAACATTCTGACATTTGGTTATTTCCCTGCAAGACACAAGATAATGTGAAAGTGAGGTGGGAGAAAAGTTGCATACGCTCCTGTAGTATTCTTACCTTCTGTCATAAATGTAGTCAGCAGAGATATAATAATAAAAATGCTCAGCTGATCTTAGTTTTCAGAACATTTCCTTGTTTTGTCAGGTTGAGCCACTGTTTCTGTGCAGCTCTGTAAGAACAAGGCATCACATTTGCTGTATTTTTAAAGTTGGTGACTTGTATCTCCTGTGCTGAAGTTTTGGTTATCTAAGAAAAAAATAGAATCTAGAATCACTTGGTGTGAGAAAATGCAGTTGTATTCAGCACACTTGAGAAGACCTGGAAGTACAGGTTCACAGAGGTTTTAATATATGTATTTGTCACCATACTTGTTTCAGTCTGTGAATAGAAAATTGACTTTGTTTTGAAATTCAGTTTTTATTTCTGTGCTCTTCCTCATTATCCAGAAAAATGTATTGGTAGTTCTTGGGATGAGGAAAGGCAGGAGTCACACTATGTACAGGAATTTATTGTGGTCATAAAGGTTGCAAAATGTGATTGCTCTATAATAGCAATAGTTTTGCAGAGAAGAGAAAAATCCTAAATAATCCAGCTGTGCTGCAGTGAAATATCTAATTATGTGCTTTGTATGAAGTACATCAGCAATCCTTTTGATTTTATTATTCAGTAACACAAATATTAGCATTGCAGATAAGTTCAGAATTAAGCACATAACTTAATTCTCAGTTTGAGGACTGATATTTGGTATTCATACCAAGCTTGGTTTATTTTCATACATGCTTGGTTTATATTTCTATTCTGTTGTTAATATTTTAAACAGTATTGTTGTTTTTGGACTGCAAATCTATATTGTGGGTTTTTTAATTAATTTTCAGAAGTTCATAAATAAAATCCCAAGACTTTGAAGCAATGCTGTAACATTAAATGTAAAACTCTTCTAAATAGCAATTTCACAAATATCTTAGAAGTCACCAAAAGCATGCAGAATTGTGCAAGAGTTAATAAACACTCCAATTAGGTGGGCATTTTGTGTCCGTGTTCAAGCTGTCAAAGTCACCAGCCACTGCAGAAAATCCCCCAGAAATGTGGTATTAGAGGTATTGCAGTGCATGTATAATTATACTAACTACTAATTTAATATACGTGCTAACATGGCAAAGTACTTTGCTGTGAAATAGAAGGCCTGAAGTCAAAGTGCTTGTCATTCAGTAGTAGTTGAAGAGAAAAAAATATTCCCTATTTTTTTAAAGATCAGATCGTGAGCTTACAGTTAGATGATTGTATTCTTTCCTAGAGGTGTGAATTAGAGATAGCTTTAAGCTCAAAGAATCAGCGTTATGTATTTCTGGAGCTGAGATCCTGTCTAGCTTGCTGTCTCACAGCTCCCATCAGTGTTCATGTTCTACTTAAAAATTCTGTGCCTGTAGCTTCAGGTTGTTTGCAGTGTGCTTCTACCACGCCTTTCTTTCCAGGTGTATTAAATAAGGCATATTTACATTGTGTAACTAAATGCAGTCTCTTACAATGCCATGTCTCTAAGCAATTATAAATGAGACTTAGAAATGTCTCCTACCTAGCAAGATTTTTAAAATTCCTGTATTGTTTGGAAAGTAGAGCACTTCAGAATAAGCTGCCACTGATGCCCTGGATTGAAACTTTCCAAGTTCCAGTTTGGTTGCTCCCAGTCTTGTCTTGTGTAGCTCTGAACACACTGTGACCACAGGAGTTACTCCCTGAGCACTCCGCACAAGTCCATGTAGATGTCTTCTGATAAGTGCAAAACAACTCCTGATAATTTGTTTTCTTTCACATTTCTTATAGAAAGGAGAAATTCTAAAATAAAATGCAGATATAAGAAAATATGAGTCAAAGTTACCACTCTTACTGACAAGTACATCATGTACCCTGACCGTAATGGAAGTTGAGGTTGTATCTATTGGTCTTCAATCATGTTTTTTTTTTCCAAGTAGTTCTAAATCACTTGTGCATTTCGCGTATCAGAATTATTGAAATCTTTTCATTTTTTAATGTTTTGATATGGAATAGCAGTTTTAATTTGTAAATGGTCTTACCAATTTTACTTTACAGAGCTAAACCACTCCAGGATAGCAATACAGTGCTGTGTATTACTGTGTATTATATAATATTACTGTGTATTCCGAACAACAACAAAAAAGTAGTTTTTAAATACAACGTTAGTGGTTTTCTCTTAGTTGATGTTGTAAATGCAGGTGTTCCTAAAGCTAGGTGGCAGATGAAAAAACTGTCATAGTATCTTTTAAAACTTGTGTTAGGTTTCTTGGTTTTGAGGTTTTGCCTCATGTAAAGCATTTATGATCTTAGAGCATTGCTGATCTGTTCTGCCGAATAAATTTAAGTTTTGAAAATATTTCCAGAATGCTTCTATACGGTGGAAATACTTCATATTTCTTTGTCAAGTTGTGTTTTTGACAGCTAATTCTGTGTGAATTGTTGCTCCTGTATCAGTATGGTAGGGAAGAAGTTTGGAAATCAGTTTTCAATCCTTGCACACCTGTACCAACAACTAATGTTGCTGATGTTCACTGGTAGCCTGCCAGAGGGTGAGAAACAGATGCTGCTCTAATTAATAGTCAAAATTAATACCCTTCATGAATGAAAATTATTGAGGGAAGGCAGTATAAACAAGTTAATTTTCTCTCAGTTTTCAGAAATTTGATTTATTTTTCCTTCTCATCTCTCCACCCCTGTTTACCTGAAGGGCTGTATTTTATGAGTCTGGAGAGCAGACGTGGCCAGCTCCTGGGCGACGGCAGTACGCTGTCCTGTTAGGGGCTGATGTGGTGATTCTTCATGTTTCTAACCAAATAAGGTTTGTATTCACTTCATGAAGTAGTTTTTGTTTAACTCTTCACTAGCAGCAAATAAGAAAATCTGAGATGAGTTTTTGTTCAGTATTTCTTGTTTTCATGTTGGAGTTGTGTAATCTTAATGTATAACTTCCACTCACTTGGGCACGGGCCTTCTGATTGCTTATTTGAAATATGAGGGCATATTTTAGTAGTTGTTTCCATGTCATTTCGTATGCCTTTATTCACCTCTGACACTTGTTAGTGGATCACTACTATTTTTCTTATGCTTGAATAATAGCACATCATCTCTGGTTTGCTTCAGTGTGCCAGGTAACGTGCAAAGATGAAGTACTTTGCTGTCATACCAAGGATATTTTGTTTCCAAAGAAGTACAAGCAGTGCATTTCTTTTGCAATGACAATGGTAACTTGATTAAAAAAATGTTTCCTACAAAGAAACAGCTAATTACATTGATAGCACATTACCAGAATATGTAACTTTGAGTAAGGATGCAACAATAAATCAAAAGAAGCAATTAGATAAATTGAAGCATCTTTTTGAAAAGGAAGACAACAAGGTGTCTGAATATGTTATTTGTTTAATACCAACTTAATATCACAAGAGCAAACAGTAAGATAGGTGAAGTACATAAAAATATTAATTATATGGGTTCATGCTGTAGCTTATAATAAATGCTTCCTTAGTGCTTCTCTTCAAGGGAATTGCTGATAGAAGTTAAAGCATAGAGTCTTGAATTATTCACAAGCATTTGAATTCTGATGGGTGGCTTTAAGTGAAGAGATTTGATATTCAAAAGGGACAAAGACAGCACAAAGATATTTTATCAATTCTCTAAAAGTTGTTTTGATTTATTTTGGTTTTTTAAAGGTTTCGTAGTGGTTATGAGATTTGAATCATTCCTTCCTGCACACATTTTTCAAGCTACAAATTATTGTGCTATCATTTTGAAAAAAAAGAAAATACTTGTTTTGGCTTATAGGCTAGATCTTTATCCTCTTTTAAAGTTTTGGGTTTGTTTTTTTAAAAAGAACAACAACAAAAAAACAAAAAAAACAAACCAAAAAACTAAAAGAATTTCCAAAATGTTTTATAAGGTGTTTTTTTTAAAGAAGATGACTATAAAATGTTGCTGTGATTTCTTTAGACAAATCATTATCCGGCAGCAACCAGTATCTGATGCTTTCAAGGTGATTGGTTTCAGTAACAAGGTATTGAGCCATTTTTATTTTGATTTGGTAAGATTTCACTTAAGCAAGCCGTTATCTCATCGTTCTTCTAGCAATTTTTCTTAACCCCTACAAAAATGAAGACACATTACACCGCATCCAGGCAGAGCTTGGTTATTCCACAGATGATTAGGTGCCTCGGGCTGTGATTTGCTGCTTTTAGCAAATGTGACAGCTATTTTGAATTCGTTCTTAGTAGCGCAATTTTTGACAAGTTGTAAATTAGGGATAATAATTTAACCATTATAGTTAGCAAATAGTGTAGGGCACTTGGTAACTCGGCTGGAACTCGCAGCAGTTCCAGGGTGAGCAGCAGCTCCTGCTCCGTTCCCTTGCGTGGCTGTGAGCATGGGCTTCGGTTCTTTCTCCCCATTCTTGTCGGAGAGGGTCGGGAGCTGGAGCAAAGGCACATTCCCAGCACTCTTGGGGTCCAGAAGCTAAGGGACAGTGGAGCAACTTTTCAGAAGTACAAATTATTTTTGAGACTTCTGAAAGTTAACAATACTGGAGAGTGCATTAGAACAGCTATAATTTTGTCAATAAGGGTTGTTTTGAAGCAGCGTGAAGGGCAATACTGAGAAGCATGAAGTTTTAGAATTATTAGAAGTTACAGCACTTTTATAGACTTGTTAACTAAAGAAATATATTGTTCTGCTGCTTGGCAATGGAAATGATCTTTTTCTAAGGCTCAATCAAGAAATTTGTGAAGGGAATTTATTTTTTATGGGAGTAGAGAAGATATTGCCTCATTTATGTACTTATTTTGAGAAGTAGATGCTGATTTTGAATTAAATTCCTGAAAAATGTGGCCAAAGGAAGAGTAAGAAGGGACAGCAGTTCATGCTGCAATAATCATATTTGTATTGTAGACGCAGAGGTTAAGCTGCTTTCTTATTCCCTCCCCATGTTGAAAATGGTTGCATTTTCATTGTTACTACATATGGAATAAATCAAATTCCACTGTTCTGGGATCATTTGTGTCTTGAGTCTAACAAAACCTCTGATCCTGAGCCAGTTGGGAAGGTGGATGGAGTCAGAGTTCCCCGCTGAATCCCTGTACGGTTCAGGGCAGGTGTAGCAGCACGTGGGTTGCAGATTGCTTATTGCAGATTCAGAGCTCAAGCCTTCATTCCTGATTTTATGATGCAGCAAATACCATTTGACTTTTTGGCTGTCTTGGTGCATACAGAATGTAAATGAAGCAAAGAGATGTGATTAAATGTGTAAATTGGGAATGGTTTGGGAAGGCACTTCTGCAGGAAAACTTGCAAGTATCCAGGGAAAATGATACAAGGTTAATAATGGGAGTTATGTGAGGGTGCAGGATAAAGAATCATTGCACAAAGTGAGACTTGTCATTTTCAAAGGAAATATGGGGAGTAGTAAAAGAAATGAAATATGAAAGGCAATGAAATGGAATGAATCAAAGTATGACTAACAAAGTGATTTAGGGAGAAGTAGTTAAGCTGGATGCAATGTGGTTTTAAAATAAAGGGGTAGATCTAGTAATAGAAATGTAGATGTTTAAGGCAAAATACAAAATAAGCAAAAGATTCTAAGTGGAGCTAATATTTAGTAACAAGATTCTCACTGTAAAAATTAGGCATTTAATTATGATTTCCTTAATTTTAAACTGCTTCCTGCATACATAAACAATTGCTTAAAGAGAAAAGAGAACAAGTTGCCAGGTTGTTGTAATGTAAAATAAACATTGAAGGGGAAGAACAAATGGGCCATGACTTTAGTGTCACTGTAAAATAAACAATGAATATTTTACTGTGAAGTAAGCAATGTTTGATAGAATAAAAGATGAGAAAGACTGAGAGATAAAAGATTAAAAATATAAATACCACCTAGAAGCTTGTTCTATATGGTGAGCAGAAAATGAAAATATTCTGGAGTTTATGAAAGGATATCAGCAATTGCCACTTGTTGGTGACCTAGTACTGTATTAGTTTGACCACTGGTTAGATACAATGTTTAAGTAATGTGTTAGGGTTTTAGATCCTTTCCAGTGATTTTAGCTTTCACAGCTGACATGCTAAATACATGCCATAAATTATCTGAAGTTCGGACAAATTCTTAAATGATTTAAAATAGTGGCTCAAAGGATTTGGCCCTTTAAGCTAAAACAAAATATGTATCTTATTTAATGTATTCCTATATCTGATTAGCAAGGCAAAGACTGCACACACATTGTGCCTGTATTGCAGTAAAATGTGTACTTCTTTACCAATATCTAAATGTAGAATAAAATTTTGTTTTCTCCTTCCATTGTTTCCATCACTTAATTGGAAGTATTGTTGTTTATTTAAAAAATGAAAAAAATCCCGATTCCTTTTTAGATTGAACAAATACTCAAAATGAGCTCTGCACTGAGGATTTGTACGCTGAGCCTGTCAGACTGTGAATCTTTATTATTACTGAGCTTTATCCTTGAGTACATAGCTTGCAATTCAGTTTGAATATTAAGTGTCAGGCTCAAATGCACTGGTGAGAGATTTGCAGCAGCCAGCAGGTTCCTGTTCCAACCTGAGAAGCCTTTGACCTCTCTCTTCATTGATAAGTGGTCTTATTTCACATGTGTCAGTTTACTGGTGTGAAGCTCCTGATGCTGAGAGTGATGGAGAGGGTACCATTACCTGCAGTTTGTGATTTTCATAGTACACTAGGAAAGGTTACAGATGAAGAGAAGCATGTGTGGAGCTGGTCATTCAGAAATGTGGAGGAAAACGTGTGATGCTTACAAACCCAGTTCTTTTGCTAGGTGGATATAGCACACCTAGAAGGATATGTAGTTAAAACCACCCTATTTTTGTTTACAAATTACAAATCTAGGAGAAATGGTTCTGCAGAGACGTATTCTGTGTGCTGAAGCTGTAGGTTGCATCATTAATACTTCTGTTTTTTCGATCCTTTTTCCTCCCAGGAAAATCAAAATTTGATTAGCATGGGCAGAAACGTTTTGTAGGGTATGTTGCTCTTGGGGAGAATCTACTGCTTTTCCTTGAAAAGGTGTACTTGTGCTTCCTACTTTATTTTCTTCTGATGAGAGGTGGGCATTTGAACTACAGTGTGGGATCTGTATGAATTTTCTCTATACTATGACTTTGCATTTGGCAATCATAATCAATTATACTCAAATAGAAACAACAACAAATAATTCTTTCAGAAAGAGACCCAGCCCAAGATTCTCCTTTTAATGTAAAATAAACACTAACTTCTTTTTCAAAATTAGTTGTTATCATCATACCTAGCAGGAGTAAATCTACAAACATGGAAGTTTTATATAATTTTACTGTTTTCTCTTTTTCATACTGAAATCTTACTACTTCATAACCACTAAGAATACTTTTGGTAATATTGGTAAAGATTTCTCATGTGCAAAGATAGAGATAACTTTTGCCTTCTCTATAGAAGTTTGCCTTGTGGTGGGTCCCACGAGCTCTGTCTGGGATCCAGCATGGTTTATGTAGCATCTGGTGGGAAGACTGGACCCTTTCAAGACCTGATAACCTTGCAAAAGCCAGTTATCCTGAAGATTGATAACTGCCAGCTAATCCATCCCACCCCCTCCCTGTCCAGTGTGTCAAAGGATGCTTGTATTTTCTCTGCTGATAAAAATTTCTTCGGATCAAGGAGTATGGAGTGTCTACCCAGATTAGAATTTTGTCCACAAGAAGGATGCTGGGGTCAGTGGGATGTGCTGTTCCGTCTAACGAGTTTTTCCATGAGGGCTCATAGCAACTGCGTGCTACTGCATTGCTCTTGATGGCTTACAATTTCCTGATCATGGTAATGTTTCTGTAATCATGTTACAAATCTCACGGCTATTGGGTAAACTGCCCCTTTTTTTTTGTCCCCTCTCCCTTTTAGCAACTTTACTTTCCCTTGTTCTGGTCATTAATTTTAGATTGCATTTATTAAGGTCTAAAACTCTTAAGCAATGTCAAAATTTTCATTAAAAATAAGAAAAAATGGGCAATTTTGCCATTCTTTGCTCTACATCTAAAATTTCTTTCAAAACTGTATTGCTTATGCAGGCATGATTCATTTCTTGACCTGTGATAGATGAGAGAACCATTAGTTTAAAAATGCAAAATGTAAAACTATTCTGAAAGTATAATGTTCCTCTTTTCAGTCTTTGTCAGGATCAGGGTATTCAGTGCTAAAAGCTCACCATTGGAATTGATAGGACTTCTTTGCAGTTGCAGTTGATAGCAGTTAAGCCTTTTTCGAATTACTTGCTTATTTCTGCATCTTCTTTGAATGCCTTGTTCACTTGAATTTGTGATAAATGATCTTCTAGTCTGGCGGGCGTATGAGCTTATTACTGTGGCAAAGCGTGTGAGTAATCTCACTGATGTTTGTGGAATTGTCCTACCTGCTCAGGAGCTTTGGTAGAACAGGCTCTGCTGCAGAAGAGTGAGAAGAATAGAAAAAAAAATAGAAGAAAAGTTCCTAAAACTGTTACTTGTTAAGTAGTAGGTATAAGGACTGCAGTAATAGAGAAACTTGGTGCCACTTTGCTGCGCTGACTGGGAAGCTGATTTTCCCAGAGCAGTGGGCTCAGGGATTTGTAGCGAGCTGTCTTTGCAGTCAGAGTCTTGAAAGATCCTTTAAAAAGCTATTCAAGAACTTACACTGATAAAACAGTCAATAGATAGAAGGTTGGTTTGGGATTTGTTTTGGTTTTTTCTTTGGTTGTTTTTTTTTAGCTGCTTTTGAAAATATTTTCAAAGAAACCAACCAATTTATGTTATTTTTCAGTGTATGTATCTTTTTCATTAATCTTGAATAATTTCCAAAGTTTTTATCACCATGTGTTTTATGCATCAGGAATAGATAAACTTGTGACCATATTTTTTGTGTAGCAGCCTTATGTTGTTAAGTAGGTAGTCACATAAACATAATTCTCATCATTCTGGTTTTACTGCACCCATCTCTCTCCATTGGCTTTCCATGCTATAGCTGATTAAAAAATAAAAGAAAATGCATATATTGAAAGCATCTTTGAGTGTCGCTGCCAGTATTACAGTTTTTTCCTTTTTTGAGCTGTGAGATCTGGAAATCTAATATGTGCAATAATATAGTGCATTTAATGATGGTGATCAGAGTTTGATCAGTGTTATTGCAGGTGAAGATACACATTTTAACATGGTTTGTAGTGGCATGAAATGAGCGTAGGAGATGTTCCAAGAAAGCAGTAGAGATAAATGATATTAGGTCACAATAAAACCCATGGTCATTATTACAAAAAAATATATTGAAAGCAATTAGTGGTGTTTGTAATTACAGTAGTACTGCTCTAATATGAGGAGGGGCTTGGTACTCTGGCAAAGAGCTGGCGGGTTGATGACTTCTCTTGAAAGCTTGAAAGCACTGAAGACTTCACTCATTGACTGAGTATGCACAAAATCACTATACTGATGCAAGGCATTTTTGGTGTGTAGCACTGTAAAAATATAGTTTGCCTAGAGTTTTTTTTCAGAACTTATTAAACCCAATTTGAAATAAAAAAGTAAAAACATCACTACAATCAACTAAGGTGGGAATGATTCTCTGTCAAATGTGGGCTTGGAAAGGAGGAGAATTGCATGGAAAAAAAAATCACATTTTTTCAGGTTAAACCCTAAAAAATTGTATCTCTTCAAGAATTTCATTAGTAATTTCCGGAGGAGAATTGACTTATGTAGCTGTGCAGAGGAGGACAGACACTCACCACTTCGCATGAGTTCTGTGCAATTTCTAGAGAATGCCAATGTCATTCTTGGCATCACCACCATTAGGCAGTAAGATATTTTATTAACTTGGGCTTTTTTTCATAATTTTGTGGGAGGCTGAGGTTGCTCCTGAAGAACTATTTGGTATGTTATAGAAAACAGTTTAAATTTTTTCTTTATTGAGCAAGTATTGAATTATGAAATAGAAAGCAAATATTGTTACAAATATAATCAATGAAGCACATCACAGTGATTTTAATTTTTTTTCCCTTCTAATTTTTTCTCTCACAGTCCAGTTGATGTCTTCATGTGTTGTTGGGACATGAATCTTGATAGTGGCAAGGGAATGCTGTGCGTTTTTGAAAAATGGATCTGAAATGAACCAGTAAAGAAGTTGGCAGTGAGGTTTTGATGCCATTTGCTATATCAGCCGTGTCTGTTTTCAGTTTTCCTACCCTACTGTAAATCCATTTGTCCTTTCCCAATGTTTCTTTCAATTTCATAATGTGTTTACTGTTATATGTAATAATATGCTGTTATACTATAGTTTTTATTCTGTGGTACAGAAAATATTTAAACATCTGCATGTTAGTAGTAGGAATAACCATTTTGAACTCAGTGGCATACCTTATATTAAAAAAAGTTAGGTATTTTTTAAAAGGTTCTAGCAGTTTCAGTCATCTTGGGGTAGGGAGATATATCTTGCAGATGATGCTTTTGTGTCGAATGAGGTATGGAAATAAAAGGAAAGGTAATTTGGGTGTATCACAGTCTCATTCTGTATCGCAGCCTGTAGAATGCTGCTGTACTCCAGGGCTCAGAGGAGGCACAAAGAACTTTTTGCACAGCTTGTACAGTATTTTTACCTCTGTAATGCAAGACAGTTGTGAATGTGGTGTCGCTATGATCTCCATTGCACAGATGAGGAACTGCTGGTGTTTCAGTTAATATGTTGAAGTTCTTATCTGTTACTGGCCTCGTCATCACGTTGCATGGAATATTGACTAAGGGGCACAGCCCTGATGACAGGAAAGTTACACTGCAGAATGGTTTGCCCAAGGTCCAGGATGGAGCTGATATTAGTTCTGTTCCCACTTGTCACCTGTTTCCCCTCATTTACAGATAGAAGGATATGGAATAGAGTATCAATCAACAAGCATAAATAAGTTCTTATGCCAAGAACAGCTGTTCAGATTCAAAGGCCATTTGGACAAATTCCTACTTGAATTCACCAAATCTCATTATTTGTCCTCCTAGTGCAAAGAAAACTTCCATGATTCCTGCATGCAAAAATATGCTCTCTGTACTCCTTGGATGCCAATTGTGCTGGATGCCTTTTTACTTTTGAGACAAAAATTTACTCAATTTGGACAGATCAAACATTGAAACCTCATAGAAAATGATCTTCACAGAACTTTACGGTATTCTTCATTTTACAGTGAATTTTTCCAGAATATGATTCTTTGCAGTGAATACTGGATATACTATAGATGCATTCTTGACTGTACTTCTGGTGGAGTTTGTTGTACTTTTTCCTTCTATACAAAGCTTCACTCTTGACATTATAGCCAGTGTTTTTCTACTCCTTGAGTTTCTTCTGTATGTACTTCACAGAGTACAGTTTGGGCTTAGTGCTTCATTCTTCCTGAGATTCACATCCTTTAGAAAATTGACCCAGGGCACCTTGCTTCCATCCTGCTCTTGTCACACAGACAATATTCCCTGGTGACACCAGGCCACCTTTCCATCACAGGACTCCCAACAGCACCACTCCTAAAAGGAAAAGTGAATCAATGAGCATCTTAACACAAATCTGTCGTGAGGTGGGTCATTGTGATTGCATTGACTACCACATTTAAGCACTGATTTCAAATGTAGGCATGCTAGGGCCTGGTGTCATCTGGCTGCTCCTGAAGAGGAGGACTGAGGACCTGAGTCCTTGCCCTCTCCCATGGAGTGCAGCCCCACTGGGTCTAAACATGATGGCAGAGCCCCTGGAAACAGTGTCTGTCCATTGATAGCCCCAGGCAAGGTGCTGAACCAGACCTGTGATCCATCTGGGAAGTCCAGTCAGGAGCAGAAGTTCATTGGGACAGAGAGATGACAGAGACAAGGTGACAGTGTGGGTCTAAAGTCCACACAGGACTGACAGACGGACTGGAGAAAAGATGCAGCATAGGTCTAGGGGGTTGACCCAGGAGACAAGTTGCCTACAACCCATGTCTGAGGTCCATCCAGAGCTGGAGATGGGTAACCCCACAGTGTAGTTTAGGCCAGGGGCCAGAGCCTGAGAAATAGTGTATTTTTCCATTGTGATAAGAAACCTTGTTCTGTCAAATACTCATTGGAATGATCACATTGCAAAAAAAAAATAGCAATAATAAGGTGATGCTCAAGACTTATGATTAAATTTAATGGTAAAAAAATGGAGCTAGAAATGCTCAGTAAATAGATTCAATCTACCTCCTCTCAGGCTAATCAATGCTCTGAGATTCTCCACATCGAGTGTGCGAGAATAAATATCAAATATAGTTTATCGTATTCCAATTGCATTTCTTTTTCCTCCTTTCCTCTTTTTTTAACTGGACAGTCTAAGGATTTCCTTTTAGTGCCTATGAACATCTCCTTTTGACAGACAGTGCAAATTAAAAGATATGGCGAGGCAAAGGAAACTGGAACCCAAATATGCCCCCTGGGTTTTCATTTACAGTTAGAAGCTACAGACACAATTACTGCTGACAGAAATTCAGAAGCCAGTGGCAGAGTGCATGTGGCAGTAGGCTCATGCCAGGCAGTAATTGGGAAGATTATTTTTAATCAGAGCATATCCTACAGCCCAAACATTAGAAATCTCTTGTAAGGCTGACAGGAAATTAAACTGAGACCAAACAAAAAAGCCTTGAAATAGAAGTAATATGGTTAGAAGTCTAACGATGGCAAACCTCAGTGCTTGTTGTATTTGGCTGTTATCTAAAGGGAATGACTTTTAACTTGCAGCAACAGATATGATTGTTTAATTGCATTTTTAGGACAGAATTAAAATATAAAATATCAGATTAGATCAATTTCTACATAGGCTTTTGATAAAGGTGTGAAGCAGTAGGTGTTAAGTCAGGCTTAGTAATTGTGTGTATGTGTTAGTGGTAATTTTATTACTGGTTTGTGGTTTTCTTCTTTTTAAAAATTTTTTTTTTTTACATAATATAATCCTTAAGAGAGCTGCTTCTGTGGAAAAACAGTACAGTGTCTGGGTTAGTCTTGAACTGCCCAGGTACTGTGACTATTTATGAGGTGAATGGCCTGGGGCTGTGTCTCTCAGTGACCCTGCAGAATGACCTCTGCTTGTCTGGGCTGCCTGAGCTGCCTGCCCTGAGGGAGAGGAGCCCAGGGGGTTCTCAGTACCTGTGTGTGCACCTGAAAACACAACTTTTCCATTTTTAACTGAATCCTAAAGCATCATCTCTTTGCCAGACTTTCACATACATACTTAGCAGGACTTGTAGCTGACTCTAAAGTTTTCCTTTTCTTAGAAAAGAAAGACTGAGGCCATGCCAAGTGGTGGCTCTGCGGCTGAGCTGAAGGAAGGTGTTGCTGTTCCTGTATGTGCCTCTCCCAGACCAGTGCTGTAATACCAGATGCGAGAAAAATGCTGCTAATTGTGTGTTTATTTGTGTGTGACAGGTGTGCAAAACAAGAGCCTGCTTGCTGTTTTGCTAAGATTTTGCTAAGACAGTTGTGGACAAGTCACTGTGGCGTTATATCTGGCTTAGGACCACCTTGTAACTTTTGAAAATATGGGCTAATTACTTAAAAATGCTTCTCTTTAGAGATTTCTAAGGAGCTCTCAATACCATTCATTTACCTTGTGTTGTGCTCAGAGATACCTTTGTTCTCACACAAAGAAACACTGCCCAGAAGGGGTAAGATGGAGTAGTTTTAACGTACAATTTTTGTGCCTTTTCTGTAGTATTTTTACATGCATATGGTTCATTTTATTTGTTAAATAAAAGGAAACTTGTATTTTCAGTTCAGAAATCGATGAACGTGGGTGTTTTTGATGGTAAAACAGTTGCAATTATTGCTAGGAGCTTCAGTTGTGAAGTTGGATCTTACTTTGATAGATGCTCTCCTAGTGATGGTCCCTGCTCTAAGGAGACCAAAACGCAGCTACGTTTTCTGTTGCTGATTATCACTTCTTCAGTTTTTGAAGCTTTTGGGTTTTTTTATCACTACGTGCAATAGTTGCAGTATTGCCTGACGTGTTCACAGAACATGTACCTTTCTGGCACTGGTGGTTCTTCTTGTTATTTGTCCTCAGCTGCACTAGAGAGAACCTCTACTGATTTTTGACATACTGACTGATTATTTTTTATTTGTTTATTTGCAATGAAATCACACAAAAGGAATAAAATACTTTGTGAAAAAATATTCAATGTATCTACTGTTAGGAATTATGTTGAAGTAGATAAAAAAGTATATTAAGTTTATCTACAGAATGTTTTGGTAACACATAGTCCTAGGTGTGTATTTTCTTCGATGACTCAAAATGTTTCTATTTTCCACGTCCACATGGAAATGCAAAATGCATATAGGAAGAATCTGTTAGAAAACACATGGCAGAGCTTACTGTAACTTCTAAAATTCAGTGAATAATTAAGTAAAATATTACATGTCACCAGCTGTTCATCAATAAGAAAAAGTGGCATGGAATAGAATGGTACCCTTTTCTAATTCCCAGCTATGTGCATTCTGGATGGCCCTTTTTGCTCATGTATTTTATGATAATTTTTCTTTTTCAAAATTGCTTGAAGTTTTCAATTAAAAAATACAGAAACAGAAACCTATACTGGGGAAAAATTTGAACAATTGGCATAGTAATTGCATGTCTGTTTAGTAGGTAAGCTCATAATGCAAATGTAGGGTTTAGGTTTCAAATAAATGGCAAACTGCTTGGAAATTTTTACTGTCCATTGAATGATAAATAAATAATAAAATCTTTGTTGGTATTTGTGAATTAATAAGCAGATTTTGCTGTTGAGCTTTATACTACAATAAAAATGCAGTTGTGACCCAATAATGTATGCAGCCCTTCTTGTGAAAGCCCAAATAATGCATTATCAGTTGTAGTTTTTGTTACAACACTTTGAATCTTAAAGCTTACCTTCTGTTTTCCATGGCTGCTGGGCACAAATATGATCATCTTTGAATCTCTTATTTACAGTAAGAATGTATTTTTCTTTTCTTAGGAAACTACACAGAAGCCCCATGCAAGTGGTACCTATTGTTTTCATGATCAGAGCCTTCTTTCAGTAAGTGCACTGATTTTTCTTGTTGTTTGTTTATTTTATTTTCCTTGCAATTTGACTGAAATCTCTGTTGTGCTGTCATAATGAATGAAGAAATACTTTGGACTTCACAACTTGCCATGCTGATACAGGTAAAAATACCATAAATACAAAATTTGGTAACTTTAATCTACAGTGAAAAACAACTTGCTAGTGACATGCTTGGAAAATGATCTTCCCTGTTTCTGGCCATAGGTTAAATGCTTTTCTCTTGTATTTCCCTATTACATGTTAGACTTGTGTCACTATCATATTGTTTTACCTTTGGCTGATTCCATCAGAAAGAAATTACTTTGCATATGAATTAGTCACAGACCCGTTTTTCCCTTAGAACAGTTATGGATAATTCACCGTGCTTTCCTTTTTGAATGCACCTGTAGTATCAGAATAGGGAATATCATGACTTAAGCTCCAAAATTTATAGGACATGAAAAAGTATTTGTGCTGATTCATTTTCTGCTTTTCTTCCTTCCTGAGAAGAGGCTTTCACATCTATACTGCTTGTTTGTTGCTTGAAATTCAATTCATACTTAGAATTATTTTTTTCACATACTGAGAAACAATACTGATTAAGCAATTTTTAATCAGGAGATACCTCTCTATAATAATAAATACAGAAATATAAAGAAAAACAAAGAGTATGATTCTAGGTAGGTGTGTATTTGGTATTTCTCATACCATTTTAATAATCCTCAGCTTAAACATTTTTTCCTGGCTAAGAAGCATGGCTTGTTCTGTATTGGGCTGACTGAATATATTTATGTTTTATATAGATTTATAATTAGACTTTTCTTTGTTCTATGTGCAGAAAGTAAGAAGTTGCACATACATATTGACAAAATAGACTAGATTCACTCTTTTGTTGAAATGTATTCATACCAGTAGTTGAGTTCTGCTCCAACATACAAAGTTTGGTGTCACTGAAAAAAGAAGACAACAGTTGTTAGAAATAAGAAGAGGTTTACATTTATTCTCCTACACTGAACACAATCTTCCCCTTAATGTCTTTGAAAAAAGATTTCATTATTTCAAAAAGACTGCCTGGCTTACAGGATTAAAAAAAAAAAGCCCGTTCATCTTGAAGACAGATTTAAATCAATTCTGTAGTGCTCAGCATGCTTGTTGCTTTTAGCTTTTTGTCTGTCACGAACAGTATTTTCTGTCACAGAATAACCTTACAGCTCTTAGCAGAATTCGATGCAATTGGCAGCTCTTGTTAGAAGGATTCTGGTAAAAGTTGCAAGAACGAGGTTGGGGCTTCTAGCCCATGGGAGGCAGTGGTCCCTGAGATAATTACTGGCATGTTTTTAGGAAGCCAACATCAATTTGGCTGTGAATATAGTGCTTCAGCATATAGAAGTGTAGTTGAAGGAAAAGATATTCATCTTCCTTCAACAAGCTAAAGCAGAGATTTGGGATACATTACAAGAAAGAAGAAGAAAATACTCATTTGGAATTTGAGAAAGGTTTAATGCTGCCAGATCTCAATGTGCATAATTGGTTTTATTATTTTCCCTTGTGATCATAACCTAACCAGCACAATGAATATCAATCAACTTCTAGGGCTAAGAGGTCATTTTTTTACCAAGCTCCAACTGAAGTCCAGCATGTTGCCTGGTAACAGACTATGTAGATGAGTTGGCTCTTAAGTACACCATATGGCTGGGCGTTATGCCCTATTCACCCGTGACATGGTGTACACATGTAGTACATTACTGATTATAAAATGGTTTGTCCCATTCCCTTATTTGGAAGAAGCATTTAAAAATAGCAATACTGGTCCAGCACAGACATGTTAAGATTATGGAATTGTATGTAATGAAACAAATACCTATCACAAGTGTCAGAAACCTCATGTAATAATCACAGTATATTTTGTGTTCAGTGTGCTTTAATTGAACTTAAGTATAGTTTCTACCTGTGGTTGCTTTACAGTATTTTTCTGTTTCATTTTGATAGATAAGTATGTTGAGGTAAGTCTAGTTTTAAAAGTTTAATTACAGAGAAATCCTGGATTTCAATATTCAATTTCGTAGCCAATGGATTTATTTGGCATTTGACCTTCTATTAATTGTGCAATAATGTCTACAGTACTTAACCAAAGCTGCAGTGCATTGAGCAAACCAGTAAACAAATCAATAAAAAAAGTTCCAGAAAACAACTAAAAATAACGACAGGCAAAGGAGGTAGAATTGTTCCAAATGTACCATGGGAGGTCAAGCACAAAGGGTGACTGGCAAGCATTTTATAGCAGAAATGGATGTAAAACCTAGATCAGCGGAGTTTTCACTCATTCCCTTAACTGGAGCATTTTTCCCGTTCCATTGTCACAAACTGGGATTCAGTAAGATGGGAATAGTGCAGGGTGCAGTGTTAAGCAATAGCACATAGTGTGATCTCCATGCTGTGGCTCTCGTATGCTGGTTGGAATTGAAAGACAAGAAACGGGATTGGTTTTGTGTGTGGTGACAACACTGCACAAGTAAACTGGAAGATCATTGACTGGTTCCCAGTTCAGAAGGCTGGACAGTTAGAGGTTATATTGCATTTCTCTGTGTCTACCTTATTTGTAAAGATGAATTACTGTGCTTAGCCTACCCTTACACAACTCCCCTGCCTAAAGCTATAATTCTTTGGTGAAGAATTCATTTCTCTTTGGCATTCCACCTAAGTTCTCTGAAAACAGTTCTGGAAAAAAGCAGAAGAAAGCTGTTACTTTTCCGTATTTTGCAGAAGGTTTATGTAATTGTTTTTTGAGAGAGACGTTCTGTATACTTGCCCATTCTGTTTGTTTTTCTTAATCTTCAGGTTGTATATAGCTGTTACACAGCCTGATAAACATACTGTAGTGAAGTGATCTCGTTGTTATCTTCCCACCACATTTCCTTGTCTGGAAATTTTTAAGGTTTTAGAGAGAGGATGAGACAGTGGTGCTGCTCCATGTTAATGTGATAGGTGCATCCTTTGGAAGATCTGCCATGATTATCATCACTTCGAACCCCAGTGGATGTAAATGCAAGTATGCAAATACGTTGTTGGTCTTGAAACAGTCTTATCTCACTTCTCCTACGGTCTGTCAGTGCCACAAAACTAGTTGCTGTGCTGCAAAGACCTATAAAGCTGTATTGAAAGAAAGGCATTGAAAACACTTTAATTTTAGAGTTTTGTTTTCCTTTGAATCGTAAACATGTTGAAATCAGTAACAGAAAAATAGCTATTATTGCATTGAGAATATTTTATCATTGGGGATTATGGGTCCTTTCCCCCCCTCATTAAACACATGTTTTTAAATTGTTAATACAAGAAATCTATTTTTGAAAACAACATAGCATGCCACAGAGGAATCTGAGGAGTTTAGTATGATCCAGGGATTTCTACCTGGTAGGCATGAACAAAATAATTGTGAAAGAGAGCTATTATAAAATATGATAATTCTCTTAGAAATAAACCAGTATTATACCTTTTTTCTAATAGATGTGTAAGGAAAAAAGATTTTAATGATTGTATTCTTATTTATTCATCTCTCTATACTATAATGTAGTCTGAATGATAGTATTAGTCTAGAGAGTTGAATATTTTTTAAATTGCAGCACTGTGAATTACTGATATCTGTGAATTACAATAAAAAAAGGTTGAAGAGTGGTAGTTAGATAACGTAAATGAAGCAGTAAGTTCTGCTCCATTACTTCATCCGAGCTAGGATAGAGAACTGTTTAGTTGTTAGTATCTGCTCCACTGTCACATTATACATTGTTGTTTTGTGGTATCTTCAAATATCTTCAACAGTTATTGTAGGAATTCATTAAGGACCAGAAGCAGTGAGGCATTTACATGCTCCTAATGATAAGCAGGACATGTGTTTAGTTAGGTAGGATCTTTAACTGTTTCCTGTGTAGGGAACTAAATATACTACCTTTGTTTGGTTTTGTGGCTTTGGGTTTTTTTAAGCCTACACGTTTCAAGGTTTACCTGATTTCTTTTCCATAGGGGATGAAAATGTTTTCTTTTGTTGGATGTCATTAATTTGAAGTTTGTATCAGTAAAATCTCTGATCTCAGACAAACAGAGCAGTTATGTGGTAGCAGGTTTACATATGAATCACTGTTAAAACACTGCTATAGTCTGAGTACCTAAATTGTAGAAGAGCATGACCTCATGTTTGTATGGGATACAAAGCAGAGTATCACTGGTCTACTTTTGTTTTTACAAGTGGTTATGCTGCTCATTTCACTTAAATCATGATCTTCCTACATAAATAAAGGAAGACATTGTCCTTAGATTGTGCTTACTCACTGCTACAGATAATTATATATGTATTTATTTGAGCACCTAAAGAATTTAGGAGTTATTCTCAAAGCAGATGCAAGAGCATAAGGCTGACTGAAATGGAATAGGACATTTTGAAAAACGAGGTGCAGTCCTAACACAAGCCTTCATTTATTTATTTATTAAATACTACCCTAGATTATTTTGCACTGTAACTCTAGAAGTAGCTAGCTTTGTAATTCTCTCGTAGTCATATACAAATGTATATGTAAAGAACTAGCTAACATTTTTCTTTTCTCCTTCCTCTGAATGTGGTCAGTATTTCTTTCTGATGGATTCCTCTGTGAACTTTGTAAATCCTTCATCCTTGTAAGTGGTGTAAAAGCTGTAGGGGTTGAATATAGATTAACCTTAGGATCTGAATTTACTGTATGTAGCAGCCTGTTTTCTGACACTGAGATATTTCCTTCATAAACATTACATTGCAGACATCATCTTATTCAAGCATTATGAATATTTTCACTTGCATGTAAGCACTTAGCTTAGAATACTTCCACTGGCAATTGTATGCGCTCTGGATATTCTCCAGATTACAGCTTTAAGATGTTTTTGATCAAGTTCATTTCCATAGCATTGTGGCATTTAAGAGATATCAAGTCCCAAAATTCCTGTGAGAGTAGTATGTGTTATTATCTCTTTATTACAGAAGGAGAAACCAGAAAATTGAACAGCCTGACTGATGTGCCAGGAGGAGGAGTATAGCAGAGCTAGGATTTGAATTCATATTTCTCAAATCCCAAATCATTGCCTGTGTTACTGGGCCATCTTGCCTCCTGCTCTCCCTCTAATCCAATACCTTTTATTGTTAATGATTTTTACATTTAACAATTATGATTTCGTGCTCTCTCCTGTCTCATAAAAAATTGAAAATTTTCCTCAAGAAAATCATACAAGTATTAGCAAAGCCCTATCAGCGTAGCTCAAAGCTAATTGAAATTTAACAGTCCTCATGATGATCTGGGTCACGTCAAGGGTGTTAGTATTCTTTAATGAAGATATACACTTGATCCTTTTTCTCTTTTTCATTGAAGAGCTTACAGACTTCTGTAACTTTTTCTGATAATGCTAATTATGCAAAGTGAAGGTACAGTCATTGCAAGCACTGGGGTAGTTCAGTGACTGATCACTGGGATTTAGTTATTTGGGATTTCTCACCAAGTAGTTAAGCCTCTGTATCTTTTACAGTATTGAAGTACATTTACATCTGTTAATGCATTAATGAGAGAGATTTGTCTGTGACCTACCAAAATCATTGCACACTGATCATACAGGGCAAAATTGGGCAGATTGGTCAAAGAACAGAGTTCTTGTCTGTGTATGCAGAGGCAGGGAAGCTGCCTGTGCTGCTCTGTGACAGATGGTGTGCTGACATGTTCTAACTTCACTCTAAAGCAGCAGTTGGCTAAGTGCTTGTTAGTTGAGGCGGGTCTCAGCGACCAGCACAAGACCATCCAGTCTTTCATGCATCTTCTTTATACTGAGAAAGTCAAGAAACCTGTTTACCTGTATGTGATGGGTTGACCCTGGCTGGCAGGTCAGCCCCCACTCACCAGCTTGCTCCCTGCCCCCAGTGCAATGGAGGTGAGAATCAAAAGGATAAAAGTGAGAAAAAAGCTTATGGATTGAGATAAAACAGTTTAATAAGTGAAGCAAAGCTGTGTGTGCAAGCACAGCAAAGTAAGGAATTCATTCACTATTTCCCATTGGCAGCTGTTTCACCATTTCCAGGACGGCAGGGCTTCGTCACCCGGAGCTGGGGAGGGCAAATGCCCTAACAGTGAATGTTCACCACTTCTTCCTTCATTCCATTAGCTTTTGTTGCTGAGAACATCATGTGGTCTGGAATATCCCTTTGGTCAATTCAAGCCAGCTGTTTCTACAGTGTCCCCTCCCAGCTTCTTGTGTGTCCTCAGCACACTGGTTGGGGAGGTGAATGAGGAAAAAGAGGGAAAACTAAAAAGAAAACCATGATGCTGTGCAAACACTGCTCAGCAATAGCCTGACAATAACAATAACTCTGGTGTGTTATCAACACTGTTTTAGTCACAGATCCAAAACACAGCACCATATGGGCTGCTATGAAGAAAATTAACTCTATCCCAGCCAGACTCAGTGCATTGTAAAACTACTGCTTTACTCCTTCACTGTGAATTTTCTGCTTCCTTCATCTGCACCCCAGAGGAACAGTTTTATGGCCACATCTGGAAAGGAGAAACAGTGGTGGTGCAATACAAACACTGGAGGAGTGGTGGTTTTGTTTGTTTGAATGTTTTGGGTTTTTTTTCTGATCTTGAGGGATATTTTGTACAGCTACATGACCCAGTTAAATATATATATATATATACACACACACATCTTGGTTCTACACTGAGAAAAGATTGATTTGAAATCCTTCACAACTTAAGTTTTTATCAAGACCAAGTTGTTGTGTGCTATTGATTTTTAGAACTGCACAGTCTACGAGTAATAAAAGTTGGAGAGCCAAAATAATTTAAGGTGGTTTTTCTGTCTTTTGTATAAGCCAGGTTAGGATATTGAAGTACAAATCAATTGCTTTGCCACTCTGATTCCTTGAAAGCCCCAAGAAAATTTCAGCATGAGTTATTGTTTCCAGGTGTTTGTATTGCGTGGTTCTGAGTGTTATCCTACAGGCATTAGGGCTTGTTTTGTCTTTTCTGCAACTTGGTCACTAGTAGTTCAAGAGATGGCTGTAAGGAAGAGCATGCCTGCAGGAGGCAAAATCCTCTGGCATTGTTAACAAATATGGGATAGAAAAACAAAAAAGGTGATGATGACAACTTTTTGTAAGATTTCTGTAGTACCTAATGCTGGGTAGTAGCTACATTTTCATATTTAAGAAGATTGGTTTCAGTTTCAGAAAGCCTTAAAATGCAAAATAGTAATGAAATAGTCCTGTATGTTTTGAGTGATGTATTTCATCTGACCTCTGATGTATAGCATTAGAAATGAATTCTTTAATTTAGTGTGTAGCTCTCTGTTATGTTATTTTTGTATACAAAAGTTGTAGTGTATCTATAAATATGTAATAGGAAATTTAAAGATAGGAATCAACATTTATGATCTTCACTGGCTTTTAAAATATATTTGTTGAATTATGATGAAAGAAAATTATTTAATCCTTTTAAAGTAGCCATAGCTTTTCTTGAAAGCCATTTTCTGTTGAATTGAATCTGTTCACTTTACTTTAAATTCCAAAATATTTTATTAAGATTATACAAGTGCTTTGCAAAAATATGGGGTGTTTTAAATTCCAAATAAGTGCTGTAATGTTTAAATTTGGGTCAACTCTTATATTAACTATCTTTGAAAGAATCTAATTTGATTTTTTCATATATCTTTTTTTTTAACTTTTTCTGTAAGCTTAAAATTCTCTTCAACATACTTTTAATTTTGTTCTCATTATTTGTTATAATGAACTACAATGGCTCAATATTAAATCAACCTGATATTAACACCTAAAAAAAACAGGAAATCCTTCTGAGTTTTTACATTTTTAAGAAGCATCTTTCAGGTCAGTATGTATTTTCCAAGTACATGCCACAAAGGATTTGGGAATGCTCACCCAGGTTTGGGTTGGTTTTCCAACAAACATTTAGGAAACCAAATTGCTGGACTAAACTGGTATTTGAATACATCCTTAGGTGGTGTGTTACTCTTCATATCATATCTTCAGCACTGAGATTTTCTCTGTTATTTTATTTTATTCAAAACCAGTATCTGTAAGAGATAAAAAAATCAAATTAAATGTAGTAGGAACATCTGTCATTTTATGTGGAGAAGTTTGTGCTTCTGATCTAATGGGGGGGACAGACCCCAAATCATTATAAGCAGCTCTAGTAGTATCAAAATAGCAAAATAAGAACAAAACTCAAAAAAGAGGAATTGTAATCTTATAGACATTTCCTCAGTGTGCATGTGTGTGATTGGCAGATCTGCAATGAATGATTTGTTGTCTCCAATGGCCCAGAGTCCCTCTTGAGAGGGAGAACAAGACATAAGAACTTCTGCTAGGAGGATATTTCTGTTTATTTTGTAGAACTGGAGCCTGTCTCTAGCAGAGGACTTGACTGCACCCAGAGCTTCTGGCTGTGCTGTGAGGGGCACTCACAGAGGTACTGTGTTAGCACAGGTGCAGTGGGTAAGGTCTGAGAGCAGACAGCACTTCACACACTCAGCTAGGGACGTGCAGAATGCTGTTGGACTCAGCTGGGTATTTTGAGCAAAGCAGCGCAGATGAGGAAAAGAGAAAGGTAACCTGGATAAATGAGTTTGTATAGGTTCCCTTCTCAGGCAGATGAATTCCCAAGAATTCTAAACATTTCAAAATCTATTTTCCTGTCTGTGTATCAGTTTATTTAGCAGGCTGATACTGTCAAGATGCCATCTCAGCAAAATATCTGTATACCTCTTTATCCTCTCATTTCAATTCACCCGGGGCTATTTTTGTGGTTTTTTGATGTGCTTCAACACCTTGTTCTTTTTTCATTGATTTGCAATATCACATTACATCTGAATTTTCTATAACACAGTGTCTTCTCAATGTGTTAGATGCTTGTTCTTTGTCCTCACCCCTAAACAGGCTTTTTTCCAGCATTTCTTAATTTCTGCATTTCTTTAACAGACTGTAGATGAGCCATTTAAAACTCTTCAGTGCCCCCATTTCTTTTTGCTTTACACCCTTTACACCGCAACTCGTGTGTCAACCTGCAAGACCTATCTATATTCCTTGACACTGAGCCACTACTTTAGCTAGAAATATCTCGGGCTACACAGAATAACTCCTTGCTACTACAATCTGTGTGTGTGTATATAGAGATAAATGTTTATAACATACAAAGACAATTACATGTGAAACAAACTAGCTACCAGCCACCTGGCCATGAGAACAGTTACAGTTGTTATTAAACCTAATAAAAACAAAGCTCCCAGCCTGCTCCTGCCAAGCCAGTCTGCCAAGCCTCAGTCTTGAGACCTTGCAAGCTCAGTGCAGTGACTGTGTCCTGTGACTAGCTATGGCTTTACTGTAGTGTCTGAGCCACAGGACTGTACCCTGTGTACCTAAATTCAGCTGTGTCCTTGGGATTTGGTTGTGGGATGTTTTTGTTGTTCTCCTCCCCCCTCCCTGATGTTATAGTTCTAATTCTGATCAGAATTGATGAGATATACGTGTGATGAGGCAGAAAATCAGTGCCTTGGTTTTAAGGTAAATCTCGTCTCTGAGTATGATAGTGTAGGACTTCTCTCGGGTTTGATACTCAACTACCCAATCCTTCTTTCGTTATTAATGTTGGGAAAAAGAAAAAGATGTATTTTGTAATAAGCAACTCCTAATTATGATGTAAGACAACCACCAAAAAAATACTTGCTTTGAAAACAGGTGGTTGTTGCTGACAGTTCACTTGCCTCCAGTAGCAAACCCGTTATGTTTGTAGGTCTGGTTTTGCATTCCTGCAACCTGAATACAACTTCATGACTTCAATTGTATGTCCAACACTGGCAAAAACATTCAAATTTCTTATGGTCAGACAACTCTTCCAATTAATTGAATAGTTTTTTTAGTGATCTTGTAATTTCAGTGTGTGTTCAGCCAAAGATCAAGGAGTGCATCACTTTAATACCTGTGTGAGAATAGACTGACTTATCTTTTTAATCTCCAACTGAAATCAGTGCATTCTCTCCTATGCTGCCCATAGAATGTTGTGAGATGGAGAGGGCTGACAGTATTTGGTGGATATCATTAATACCATAATATAATCAATGATAAACATCATTACTATGGTAGTATGGTAAATGCCCCGATAGTTTGTTGCCTTTTTTTTTTAACGCCAGCATTCCTAAGTTCAACTGAATGCATGAGGACGTTGTTTTCCATTAATTTTTAAAGTAAATTTAGAGTGTTTATATAATGGAGAAGAACTGGAGTAAAAAAGTCTATTCACCATAAGAATTCAGGAGCAAAAAACAGATAAAGTAAAGCTAACTGCATTATAGTTATTGTATTTGAATACAGCTTATTATCTAACTTCATGATTTTGTGGAAGGCCTTATTAGTGATTCCTAAATAAGCAGAATTTGCAATGTTGATACTATCTGTGATGCATTATTGAATCAACAGAAATAAACCTGCTGTCATTAGCCTAATTATTTAGATATGATGAAACATAATGACTGTTTTAAGTGCAAATAAGCTGCAGTTAGCAAGCGACTAGCCAAGTGAGGTAGGACAGCAAGGAAATGACTCACAGGAGTGGGAAAGAAAATTGAAGCAACGCAAACACTTATTAGAAGAAAAATACATGAGGTGCCATTTCTCAGTTACGAGTGCGTTTGAGGGCGAACTGCTGGTCCCTGAGTAGATAATGGTGATATTGTTTATTGGATGATTTTTTCTTCTTTTAAGTATCTTGCTTTGCCAGAACATCTGTCTGAGGTGAACTCTGAGCCTTCATTGCAGCCCTTGATATATCGGGTTTGCCAGTGGTTATTGCTGCACTTCTGAAATTATCTACAGATGGGCTGGCTGGTGCTTAACAGGAGCCAACTCTCCGTGATTTGGCTGGTATACTGTCTTTTAGTAGAGCAACCTGGGGCTAGAAGTAAGTGCCTATAAAGTAAAATAACTGTTTGTTATGAACTGGGAGGGAGGGGGGGAGGAGAGAGAAGGAAACTATTATAACTTCCTCAAAGATACTTGTCAACTGTAGCTGAATAACAGCTAATTTGGATGTCACGTTATCCAATTAACCCCTTGTTTGAAATAATATTTTTTTAATAACCAGAATACTTACAAAAATATAGAAAAATAGAACAATGTAGAAGTTTTATTGAAAGCCTATTTCTGACAGTCGAGTTAGGGATAGATGTTTTTGTAGCTAAATGTGTCTGTTGGTAGAAAATCAGGGCCACAGGCATCCTCTCGTAGCTGTATGCAGGCAGCTATCTTCATGCATCATTTTTTCCCCATTAGCTCTAAAAATAAGGAAGATGCAGTTGTTTTGTGCGTTGCTTGTTTTTTTCATGGTATCAATGTAAAACTAGTGAAAAGAATTCCTTCTGGCAACAGGAAACCAGATACATTATCACAGAAGAGCAAATTTTAGAATTAAATTTTCTTTTCATATCTGTGACTTCGTAGTTTAGTAATAAATTCACTTTTCTATTTTATTATGGATTATTATGAAACTTTCAATATCTGTGAGATTTTATGTGATTTTATCCTGGTTCTATTTTAAGTAATTGCAAACTGGAAGATCCTCTGAATGATAGGTAAAGAGGAGTCCTTTGCACTGTGTGTTTAAAAAGCAAACAACAAAGAACTCCCCAAAACCCAAAGAGAAACAGAGATAAAGCTTCTACCATTTCTTCCTACTCTTGTCATGTGTTGTACTCCTAAGTTAAAAGCTTAAGAAAAAGAAAGTATCTAAACAGGCACTCTGAGCAACCTGGCAACCAGTCAGAAATGCTTTGAAATAAACCTGGGTTGTGATAAATGTTTACCCTAGGCTGAATGTATTCTGTAGTAGGCTGAAACACTTCAGAGTTCGTATGGACTCTGTGCTTATCCATTGTTAGGTGCATATGCTTTGTGACTCTTCAACGTGTGTACACATTGCTTTCACGTGTATGTTCTTGATTCAGAAATAAAGTATAAAGGTACTGATTTGTGATGGTAAATGTCTAAATGAAACAGTTTCCTACGGTTTGAATGGTTCTTCTTGATGACATAACTCTTAGATTAATTCTCAGTTCAAAATCCTCCTCCTTGAGTGTTTACAGCCCATTAACATTCATCATCTATTATATTTAGAGCCCAAGACTTGTGTGATAAGAGTACATTTACTTGCCTATGCTTCTTGTTGGGTTCTTCTTCCCTTAGGGTTTTTATTTTGATTTTTCTCCTCGTGAAGTTCATTTAGAAAGTCCATTTGATACCTTTGTCTGAAAAGTGCTGAATGTCTATCATGCAGAAAAGCACATGCTCTCCATCTTTAGCTGCTAACAGCTCATGACAGGTTATAAGTTTCGTTTGTTTTTAATGAAAGCAAATTATCAGTTGTTGATCCAGGAGAGAAGTGTAGGTGGACTAAGAAGAAAAAGGTGGTAGTAGTACTGAATTTAAGGAGCACACTGGAGTAGAGAAGATTAAAAGCTGGGGTTACCAAATACGAAGGTGGTGTGTAGATTGTGAACAGGGAAGTTAGCTAACTAGGGAAAACAAATATATAATGAACATACCTGATCAGAATTTTTCAATGCTTCTTTGCAAATAGACAAGATACTTCAAAATGAATTCTGCACAAGAAATATGTGGCTTTTCAACCAGCAGTGATAGATAGTGAGTCTGTGCCTTTGTACAAAGAAAAAAAATGGGTTTCCATTTAACTCGGTCATCATTGCATTGTGGACAAAGAGGCTGTGCACTGTTAATCTTACACTAAAGTCTATAGAGTCAATATTGATCCAGCTGCTTAATTGGGCCCTTGCTGCAGCAACTCAAAAACACGGCTGCAAAGACATCACTGAGAAAAACACGTGAGGTGCTACCAACTTTCTTGAATTTTATGAAAAATTAATCAAGAAGCTTGAAAAACATAGGTTATTTAATATGACAGTTGTTTAAATAGGCTGTAATTTATAGCAGTAGGTACTAAATAGTCTCTTCAAAAAAATGTGTGGTTTGCAAACCAGAATTCATTTGGGACAATGTGTGGCTCTGGTGTTGACACTATTGTTTTCCTTGCATCAAAACAAAAAAAACCTTTAGATCCACGCAATTTTGGTTCTCTTCTTTGTACTCATAATTTCTTGATTGCCCCAAATAAACTCTCCCTTAAAGTCTATAAAATCTTGTCAGCATTTATATAATTTCTGATAGGTCAGCTTCTAATTCAGCATCCTGCAGCATTCACCAAGTGTTGTCCTCTCTGTGTTACTCTGCTTAAGCCTAGAGTGAACTACTGGCTCATGAGAGCTTAACTGAGTTTCTGTTGTAGTGGATGTCTCTGAAGACAAGGTTTGGGATTCTGCTGGGAGTTTTGTTGTCAGCTGAATGCATTGAAAAAATTATGTTCCTGTGCAGAACTGAGTGGGTTCTGAACTATTTTAAAGCAAAATACCCTTATCTAAAAAAAACCCCCACAATCCAGGTAAAAATCTGAGCACTGTAGTCTAGTGTAGCCAAGCTGATCAGTTCTTTGCTTTTCCTTCTACCTACACTCCTTGCAAGCAACACTTATCTGAAAAAGAATTTTCACTCAGCTGCTTTCCTTGCTGTGCTAATCACCTGTATCTGAAAATACATCTTCAGAATTGTTTTATTGTGACAGGTCAGCAGATAAAAGCGGGATACCGGGGGGTAAATGGCACTGACTAATAGGCTTTCTTTCTGTAACCCAAGCAATATTCCAGAAAAAACTTGGTTCATCATTGGTGTTAGGTTTGAAAATAGTACTGGAAAATGAAGTCCTATACTTTGCTGCTGGAGGTGCGATTTTGTCTTACATTCTGTTTTTCCTTTCTCTCAGTTAATTTATGTGATAATTACCACCACAGTTGACTGACCAAAATCTTTAATGATAAAGCTATAGGAACCTAGGCACCATGGTGAGACTGAGCTATTAGTGTCTTTATGTGTGAGAGACACAGAGAGTGCTTTGCCTTCTATTTTTTTTTTCTTTGTCACATAGCACAGAGATACGCGGTAGAAGTGCAAGTATCACTAAATGCTTTCTGCTCCTGGATTCTAGGCAGTGGGTGGTTTTTGTACTGAAGCGTGAGCATTTCTATACTGCAGATTTCACCGGTTTCTCATGTCCACTCTTGCAGTATCACATACTCGAAATGGGAGGTCAAAGCCTTGCAAATAGATGCTGTTCTGATATAAGAATGTATCAGAGCTTCATGGGCAGTCTGAGGTCTGAAATACACTGAGGTATGGTGATGTGCACAAGAGACAGTTGGCCACATTTCTATCTCTTTCACACTTGATGGATTATGATCGAACAGTGCTGGACTATATATTATCTGTAAAAGGTGATTTCCCAGGTTGAACTTAAAAATTACTGAATTATTGATGCATTTTAAGCATCTGTTAATGGCTTGGATGTGAATGTCTATATTTAACATAACCACTAATAGTCTGGGCCTGCTTAGAAAGAGTATTGTCATTTATTTTTCCCACTGTGTCATGTTTGTTTCAGTAAAACCATGATTTATAGTAATCTGTGTTATTGAAATACATTTGGGGGTTTTTTTGGCAAATTTAGTGTAGTAGAACAGAATGTGTATATTAATTTCCATGACCTAGGGATGACTTGAATCAGAATGTTGTCCTTGCTAATAGCTGAATGCCTGCACATCAGAAAAAAAAAAAAGTATCTTTGAAAGCACTGAGCCATTAGTTGATTCAGAACAGTAATATCCCAGCTTCAGCAAAAACGTTCTTCACTGTTGAGTCCGCACATCTAAAGCATCCAGCTTTTCCTGGTGGTTTCTACTGGAGCTTAAATAACAGTCTTGGTAGTAAAATCCTGGAATACATACAAATACAAAAATTGGATGGGTCAGGCAGCTTATCTGACTAAAATGAATCCTTTTTTCTAAAGTTTGACTTTGTTTGCATCAACTTGCCCTAATGCAGCTGACTGTGCATCTGCGGGACCACTAACACCAAAATATGGGAATGCAAAACCAGTGGCGAGGGGAGCACTGGAAAGGGCAGCCCTGCTGCCTGGCTAACTCTATCCAAGAGGCAGTGTTAGAATCTCAGTATAGTGTTAGGAAAGTCAGAAAAGAGTTGATGCATCCTCTTTCCCCACTCTTAGGGCCTTTTCTCTTTAAAAAAAGCTGCCACCAGCAAAGCTGACCTTGAAATCATGATTTTACACAGCCAGTCAGGGACTCGGAAACTGATGGTCAAAGCTGATACCAACTTAAGATTACTTTTTAAATCAACACTATATTTACAGCAGCTAGTCCGTGATAGTCAAGGTTTCAAAAGCAGAGTGCTGGAAAGAATTGCATGCACAGACAAGAGGCTTTCTTGAAGAGACTTCATGAGAACAGTCATTTGTCTGGCATCATGTTTTGTTACAGATGCCAGAAGCCTTTCTGTGACAACAAGGCATGAAATCTACCTCCAGCCTGGCATCCTCCTGTCTGTGTTTACTCACTTTGGTGGGGAGGCAGCCAGTTAAACAAAACAAAGTGATTTTCAACAAATTTAAGTGCCTTATCTAGTTCATATCTTTGAGGAGCACTCTGCTACGCTTAACTCTACTTTTGTTTATTCTTCATGAAGCAGTCTTGTGTCAAGGAGAATGGGACATTGATTTGTGCTACCAGACTCCAGTGTGTAAAGCTTAAGGGACTAGCGAGCTATTGTAACATTCCCTGGAGAACTGCTTCTCTCTGAATGTAGACTGGTAATAAAAGTTGGTGTGTGTTATTTTGGGAAAAGGAAAAAGCAAAAACAAAACCCTTTGATTACTTTCATTCATGGAGCCACCGGCAGTGGCTGTAGGTGTGCTCAGTCTGTTTTTTGGGGATGCTCCAAATTGTGTTGACATTTCCTATGTAATTTCTGGTTTTAAAAAACATACAAAAAAAACCCCAAAAAACAACCCCACCAGCTAATTCACTGCAACTACCAATGTTTCTGTCCTTGTGAATAAGATTTCTACATTTCTCAATCATAAAATAAACTGTACAGTTTCAACATTTTTATTAAACTTGCAAATGTGGTGCCTACCTCCCATTGTCCTTCTACCACCAAAGCAACAAGTCAAATATAATTTGAAAGGAGATGTACATCTAGGAAAACATTGTAGTAAGGGTCTGCTTCTGATACGTTCTTCATATTCTTACTGGGGTTGGATACTTTTAATACTTCTTCTGAAAAAGCATCAAAGCCTGAAGGATGAAACGAGGAGAGAGGGAGAGAATAAGCTCAATATTGCTAGAGCTGACTTTTTCTTGAGGCTGTTTTCACACTTCCTCAGGCAGTAAGATAATTTTTTTTTAAATAGCAGTCTAACATGAAGCCTACTTCTTCAGTCTGATAAGATAAATCTAGACAGGCCAAGAAATCTTTATTTCTCTGCAATGTTATCTGTTCACATCTCATGCTCACAGATCAAAGTAGAAATTGGTCTTTGCTTTCAGAGGAAGAATTTTTACAATTCTGATTGTCAAGCCTGGGTTAATTTACTTAGTTCTTTTTCCTGCTCAATGGGCAGGATTTGTTTGTTGTGTGGTTTTTTCAAGCTTTTACTAAAATGTCTCTTAATTCTGCTCTGAAGTTTTTTTTCCCCAAAATAGTACTCTGCCTTAGTATGAAAATGTATACTACAAGTACTTTTCAGCACTAATCAAATTTTATCACTTTAATTTACAAGATGATGTATTTCCTATCTCGGTATTGGATTTAGGCTTATTTTTGAAAGGAGGAGTAGAAAGGAAAAAGGAGGTAGGAGACAGGACTTCGCTGAGTTGAAGCTGAAAGAACACGAAGGATTTCTCTTCCTCTTTGTCTTCATAGATATACAAAAGTAATCCTCTGACAGGAGGGATGCCAGGGAAAAGTTCATAAATACGTATGTAATGACCTTTGCTGCTAAATTAACATGTGCCTCTTGTTCGGAGGTGTTTTAGTATTCTTATGCCTGACTTCAGAAAAACTGGGTAATTAAACAGTACTTTCATTGAAGGTCAGCTCTGAATTAGTAGTTCATTAAATTATTTGTCATGCTGAATGTTACTCCTGTTCACCAGCAATACTGAATTCAAACACAGAGCAGAGGAATTAAATCTAGTTCTTTTGCTGTCATTGCAGGAGAAATTGGTATCCCGAGTTGTTAGGTCACACGCTCGTGCTCAGCACAGGAAATATTGGTTTGTACAGGGGTTGGTCAGAAGTGGCACGCTCAGAAAGATCTTAAGAGTGTGCTGCTTGCTCGTATTTCAAAATATGCATGTAGTAGCATAATTGTCCCTCTTCAGGCCGTGGAAAATTAGTTTGTGTTGAAAAGGATTTCTCATGTGCTGTCATACCATTTACACCAGCTACAAGGAGGACCTCTGCCTTTTTATTAAAATTTTGTTATGGCTTGAGACAGAACAAATTATGACTTAGACACCCTAACATTTAAAGCGCTTGCTGAAACAAACCCAATTCTGAAATGTGTAATTAAAAATTACTGTAAATACTGCAGTCTTTTCTGAGATGTGAACCACTTTGTATCAGGTTTTCTTGCAAGTGAGAGGCAGCAATGGATTTCTGTAAAGTATGACCTGAATATTCTGTCTTAGGTTTCCAGGACTGGTCTTCAGCCTTATTTTCCCTTAAGGTACAGTAACTAGAACTTGCTGTTTGTCTTTGATCCAGTAGTGTTTGTGGATATAACAAAACTTCAGGTGCAGACACAAAGCACAATCTTTTTCCTATCTAAACTAAGTATGTAGGCTCTCTGTGCTTTAGTTCTTTGGGTACCTGAGCAGGACTTCTGTTTTAGAATCAAACATTAACTCAAAGCAGCTGGCGGTGTGGATGTGCCCGGTACTAATACACCATCAGTTTGATCAGAGACCATAACTGTTGCCTGGATGTCTGCTTATGGCTCTGATTCCACAGCATCAGTTGAAAAGTGTGTGCAGTCTTTCTGTCCCTGCGGGGCTCGTGCTGGCTCTGCAGTTGCCCTTGCAGAGAGATGGACATTAGCCACTGGGGCATCGTCACCACCGTTGTGCATGCCCAGATTAAAACCGACCAGAACAGCTGGGGGACGTCTTCAATATTTATTGTACTGTACATAGAATGAAAGTCTCACGTCGGTAATTGCTAGGAGATTAAACCTTTTCAAAGACACATTTAGTGAATACTAATGCCCTGCTCTCAACAGGAGAGGGCATTAGGAGAACTGGGAAGGGAAAAAAGAAGGAAAACCTTTCTGTGTTCAGGGACTGTGATACCATGGAAAACATTGTTATTTGTTGAAAGCACCCAGCACAGGATTTTTGTTAGCTAGATCAGTCTACAGATTCCTCCATGAAAAAGAATCATTCTTACATGACAGTTCTTGTGAAACAATTCAGCTCTGGACCTTGACCCAGTCTTGAGGGGCCTTGGTTGATATGAGGAGTTGAACACTTCTTGCTGTTGTGTTTATAGAGGAAGGCACTTTCATGGAAGAATAGCCTTGAACTAATGAGTTACTGAAGTTGTTATATTCTTAACATGATATCTTAGAGCTGATCTTAAGCTTTCTGGTTCTATGTCTATTTTCCCGTGCCCTGGTTCAGTGTGTATGTACTCTTTACTAAAGTATACAGCACAAAGGAGTAGCACACACCTTGCTGGGGGCTCAGCTGTGCCCAGCGCTGGGGCGGCAGGAACCGGCTGTGCCCAGCCTGGGGCAGCCTCAGCCTCTGCTCACTGAGCCCCCACAGCCCCTGCCAGCCCCTGGCCGTGTAGGCCCAATGCACCTGTCCATGGAAAGGACAGGAACACAGCATGATCTAGGCTGGGATCTCTCTCTTCCTCTGGCTGGGGAGTTCTCCAGCCACTCCATTTTCCACTTTTCTGTTTACTATAACTTACTGTGTCAGTAACAGGCAGGACAGGAGAGCTGGTGGGAATACATTGTACAAGATGTTCAGGAGAGGTTCGTGTGCCATCTGAGGAAGTGCTTCAGCGAGCGTGAAATTTCCCTGATCCAGCCTATGGGGACGTTTCAGATTGGACTTCCTTCAAATGCCCTGCCAGGAAAAAAATTCCTTAAAAAGGAGAGAACAAGCAAGATGCAAATTTTGCATCAAATTTTATTATCTTTCAAATAGAAAATTTGAGGAGGGGGTCTTTTTTTAACACTGTATTTTACAATGAGGTCAGTATGGAAAGAGGGAAAATGTCTTTCTGCTGGATTGCTCCTTCCTCAAACACAAGGAAGGCTTCTAAGGCTATGGGTATGTGTTTACCTGAGTAAACTCTGTCATAGCCATTATAATTATTTGGATAGCCTAGTAATACTGTATATTTTTCAGGGCCAGATTATGATTTTCCAGTCAAAACTGCAGTGGAATAGAGAATGTCAGTGCACACATCAGTGGTCTGGCTGCTGCTGCCTGGCACTGGATGGGAGTATTCAGCAGCACAAGGTGGCAGCTACTGTGCAATTTGCTCTGTTCTTCTGACCATCACATGCCATGGACGGTAAGCGGATGCAGATGGCATTGTGGCATCTCTATGGGCAATACCAGAAGGGTAATTTGTTATTCTGTACACAAAGAATATAAGGTACAGATTAAGTGATAGACCTTTTTTTTCTAGTACCTTATGCTACAGTGTAAAGGTTCACATAGTCCAAACCCCATGCGTTATTAAATACTTGCTGTGTAACAGAAGAAAATATGTAGAATGGACAAGAAAATAAGTGAAGTGTCACAAACAATTCAATAGCAAGATCAATAGATAGACCACACATATGAACAACTTCTTTCTGTCTGGTTTCTTGAATAAGGATAGTTGCGTTTTATTAATGTGTTTTCAGACAAAGATACATCCACACATAAAATCAGTTGCTCTTGGAAAGGATATTAAAACAAAGTAGGAAAGTGTGGTTTAGCTAGTCAAGAAAACAAAGTTCAGAAAATCTTTGCAAGGTTCACTGAAGAGACATTCAGTTTTCTGGAGGCTTTACTTGTAAGTTAATGTCCATTAGAAACTCCTAAGCTCTGAATGACTTCTAGGTTAACTATATTGTGTGAGACTAAAATAAAAATCTAAATTTTCATCTATTTATGTTAAAATTACAGCTGAGATCCATGGTTTTATTGAAGTGCCTCAATCCCATTAAAACTGAGAGAAATTAGATATTTAGATATCTTTGTGGTAAAATCTTACAAAATGAGGTTTATAATGAACGATTTAATGAAAGATTGTTGTGTGTGCAACAACAGACAAAAAAACAGGCAAACTACTGGAAAAATGGAACAAAACAGGATAAGAAGCAGTTCTGATGATTTAATATGTTAGGAAATCGAGTTAGGGAGTATTCTTATTCTGCTATAGAATGCTAAGAAAATGCCATTCAGTTAAATTATATGAAAGCAGATGTAAAACTGAGGAAAGATACAATTTTGGATATAGCATGAAAATATTCTACAGTATTCAGCACAACAAGAGTTCATTGCTTGTTGCATTTTCTGAGCTGCCTCAGTGCTTGTCAGTAGCATGGGCAAAACTGAGTGAATGGAAAATATACAGGGTAGAATGTAGAGGATATGGGCCAAGGTTACATCTGGGCAATAAGAGAAAATAAAAGCTATGTAGTAAGAAGAAAGATTCAGGAGAGAGAGATCAGAGAAAGAAAGCATTTTTTATGTTAAAGAATTTCTACATTAAAAAGGGGCAAAATAAAATATGGTGAAGTCCAAGGAGGTAGTTGATGACAGGCATATATGTGGGAGAATTACTTGTTCATTTTGAAGTTATATATTGAAAATTAATCCCTCTCAAAAATGACTGTGTTGTGTTGGGCAGAAATGTAATGACTGAACCTTATCCTATGGTAACTGATGCAAGCCAAAATGAACCAACAACTGGAGAGCAAAAGTAGCATAATATGACTTGAGCTGGCAGCTGGTGAAATCTATGGGCTTGGACTATGGATAAAGAAATTATTTATAACAAATGAGGCCATTTCCAATGGAAAGATGAAAAGAGAAGTAGTTTCTACGTCTCAGCCTGAGGTGAATCCAGGGGTGCAGGATACTGTGATTCAAATCTTGACCAAATTGGACCCAAGAACTGTAATAAAGCCAAAATTGTTCAAATCATTAGAGAAGAAAAATCCCTTCTGTGCTCACGCTCCATATTTAAATATTCCCTAAAACAGTATTTCCCTCTTCTACATGTGCTGCTGAGCTTTTAATACATCTATTTAAATGCAAATTTTGACGTTCGGTCTTTATTCATAAAAAAGTTTGACACTAAAATGTTTAGCAGAAATATTATGTTATATCGAAGCAGTAATGGAGTGGTAGGCCACAAATACCAGAACGATGCATTGATTAACCAATTTTGCAGTGTTGGGAAACGTCCTCTCTAATATCACCTGATGAGCGTGATTGTTTCCCGAATGCTCCAACTTACTTGAATGCACGTGGTGCTCAGGTACTTCTAAACTCTACTTGGAGTATTTGCTTGTGCACCAGACCCTCCTAAAGGACCCTTTCTCCTTTCCATCCTCTGAATTACCAGGATGGCAATTCTGATGAGTTTTCTAACTGGATCTTCAGGAGAGGAAGGCTTTCTTCCAGCCTAATGTTTTTCTTTTCTTCACAAACAGGCTTAATAAAAGACTTGACTGGGTAGCAGGACGTTTTGCCAGTGCGATGGTGAATCAACTGCAGGTTACTCTTTAGTTGCTGCTGAGTATGTCATTTGTATTTCATTTTTTCCCACTCACTTGCAGACGCTGCTGGCCCTCATTAGTGCCACTGTCTGGGGTTACTGTGGCCAACAGCCATGGTTTGTCTGCCAGGACCACAGCTGCTGAGCAGGGCTACAGCTGCTCATAGTGACTGAGCTCCAGCTGCAGCAGACGAGGTCACATTTGCCAGGATTGTTTTCCTGTCTGTCTTAATGTGATTGATATGGCAGTGTTTAGTGATGAACAGATTAGTCACAACAGCATCAGACCACTAGTACCTTTGGCTCATGGTTTGGTACAGCTCAGTGGTGGCACTACAACCACATCTACTGCTGTGGTCATACTAGTCACAGGTTCTGCTTTAGGAAGCATTCTTTTCCCAGATGAGTGGCAGGAAGAAGTTTTCCAGTTTGTATTGGCTGGTCAGTCATGGGAGGTGTAGGAGAACATGGTGTCAGGCAGGAATTGAGTGTTAATCCCAGTTTGACTATTGAGGGATCAAGAGTTTAGAATGTCTAAGCATCCACCCATTTTAAAGAAACTCCATGTACATGCAGGGAGCAGACTCTGTGCCTCATTGTAACAGCAGGTTTATATTTACTTAATTCTTGTAGTAAGTGAGTGGAGGTGGGTGCTTTCATTTATCTTACTGGTTAAAACAATTTTCATACTATCAGCAAGGATAAATACAAAATGTCAGATATTTTATTGTACTCACAGTTAAAGAACAGAACATGCCTTAGGTTCTGCACCTTCTGCATTTTATGTTCCCTAGATTGCCCTTGTCATTAATTACATACTTTAGATTCCAAATGATAGAGGATCTGAAGGGCACTGTGCTACATTTTCATCATCTCTATTTCCTGAATTTGGATGGGTTACAAAGTATTACGGGAGACTTGAGCAGTATTGAAACCATTTAAAAAATAGCATTAGCACATGAAGTGTATGGAGTAGGCAGATTCCTTGCTGTTTGTCAAAGAACGAGTGATTTGAAAAGGAGGAAAATCTTAGCATTCGAACCAAAAGCTATTTGACTGCATTGAGACTCTGGAGAAATTATTTCTTACGCACTCTATTCAGTAAGTTCATTGCTGTTTTACCTGCTCACTGAAGTGATCATGGGGACTGCTTCATTGCAGTTCATCTCTCCTGATTGGTTTTGCTTTGCTCTGGTAAGATTTGTTTATTCACTGATGCTAAGGTTGAAGTGTGCTGGATCATTAATCTAACTGTTCAAGGTTAACAACTTTTTATGCTGAAATGACTTTCTGTGAAACACATTTTAAGGTTTTGAAAATCCTGGGCATTACCTTACTTCAAAAAATAAGATTTGAGTCCAGTCATCATCATGCTTTTGGGAAGACCGAGATTTTGCTCTCTTTTCCCCTCTCTCTCGACGTATAACTATGTAGAAACAAACTAATCTTTTTTTTTTTATAAAACACAGCATATTTAATTTCTGCTTTATTTGTGTGCAGGGCCAACAAATGTCCTGAGTGTATAAATGGGGTTCTTTATTTTTTAAAGGCTTATGTAATTTGCCTGACACTGATGTTTAAATGATTGTGTATTGAAAAATAAATATTTGTATATTCAGAAATGCCACACTAGGGGGTTTCACTTCAAATTCTAGTCAAGCCTTTTTTCCTTAAGCACTAAGCAAGTTTCATAGTGTAGTCATGCATCTTTTCTAATAAGTTTAATACTGCAAATTAATTTTAAACTTTATCAAGATGCATGTTAAATGTCACATATGCACAGACCACATCTACAGAAAGTTTGATGGCTGTCAGCCAGCCCTGAGGAAGTTCCTCTGTTTCTGCTAGCCCTTTATGTTTTCATCTATGTTATGGCCTTAGTTTCCAGATGCTGTCTCCACCTGTCTGGATGTTGGGAGTTTACACATTCTCAAAGTCATCAAAGCATGTGAATACTGATCTACCAGCTCAGATCAGAGTCCTGGAGCTACAGGTACATGTAGGAACATACCCTGCATCTCCTGTTGTCCGGGAGAATTTTCAGACCATGCGTTGTTCACATGAGCCACTCTGGGATACCAGTTTTAATACAGTTAGCCTTCTTGACTCTCCTTGTCGTATTTTGCCTTTTAAATTGCCTAAATTCACAGCTTAACTTTGACTGAATTCTCACTAGTCATTTTGGTCATGGTGTATCTGTAGAGGAGGTTGAAATGGGGGAAATGAGTTCACAGTAGCTAAAGCCAAACCAGGATCTTAGTCCAGATGAAATCCAGAAAAAGAGAAATCCTAAGGGGAAGACAGAACTATTTTTATTAGCAGTTTATCCCCTTATGGTGACCTAGATACCTGTGCTGAGCTTGGGGAAAGGGGAAGCATGTTATTACCAAGCAGTGAGGGAAGCTGTTTGTGCTGATCTTAGGCTGCAGAGGAAACAGAGGCAAAAATGAAATGCAATTTAAATTGACACTGTTAAAAGGGAGCTTGAACTTAACAGCTTCACACTGTAATACAGTGTTTCAGACCTGCTTTAAGATATTTAGTATATATTTTATCTCATGTATTTTTTTTGAAGGCTTTCCAATGTTTTATTTCAGAGAGAAGGTATAGGCAAATCAGTTGTTAATGGTAAAACATCTATCACCTGCTATATGGAAGGAGATAACACATATTAAATGTTCAGGTTTGGTTGCAGATTTGTAGTGCTTGATCCTGTGCCAAGATATCATTCAAATTTAGTTGCACGAAGGCATGCACATGTAAACAAAATGAGGCAGTATTTGATACAATTCACAGATCAGATTACTCACAGTAGTTAGCACACTATTCAGAACGATGAGTCAGAGCCAGTGCGCTCTTAATGTCTACACAGTGCTGAAACCCAGTGGTTGGCAGGGTTGAAAGCAGTTTGTGATCTCCACAGTGTCGCAGAGATGTCACAGCCTATGTGACTGAAGAATGATGGGTTGACATTTATTTAGATTAAGGCAATATGTGCAAATTAAGATGTTAGTCGCGTTGATTCCTGCATGGCAAAGGCTTCTGCGGTGTCAGTATCTTTCACTGAAAACAAGGAGTCAGGAGGATAAAGTAACAGAAATAGGTATATTTCTTCCTCCTTTAAAGCCTTCACAAAGCATTGCTGGATTTATGCCCTGCTGGTAAAGCTGAGTTATTTTTATTATTATTACACTTTTGCTACGATCAACTGGACTTAGTACGAGTCCACCTGGTGGAAGTAAAGTTTTGCTTACTAGGGAAAGAGCCATCCTCCCAGGAGGTCTGGATGAAAGAGCAATTTTAAAAGAGAAAAACCTAAGAAATAAAGCGTCTACTTTTGCTTTAGTGTTAGTACTATTATAGCTATCAATCTGAATCCAGTGCCATAACTCATCTCTACAAGTTGTTTATTTTATAAAACTGATGCTAGGAAAAAAAAACCAACAAACCACCTAAAGGTGAATTAACATCTAAATCTTAAGTTATCACACAAATGTTTGCTGTTTATGCTGTCCATCTGTCTATGGTGCCTTACAGATAATCAATATACGCTTGCTAAAAACTCTATCCTGTTGCTCTGGAGAAATACAGCATTTAGTACAGCTAGGAATTTCTGTTACACGCAGCGATGACAGCTCACGGTGCGTGACTGCATCTTTATGGGCATCTGCGGATAGGAGCAGATGAATATTTGCTAATAACTGAATAGTCAGAGAGATTTTGATTGGAAGTAAAACCAAAATGTTTCTGTCCAAAACTGTGGTCCTGGACAGAGTGGCAGTGAGGGCTGCGAGGGTTGGGCAGGGCACTCTGCCAGTTACACTGACACTTCCACTTCTGACAGAGGGGAGGGGAAGTGTTTGCGTTTTGCTGTTGAGATTTGGAAGAAGTTCAGTTTTGCATGCTGTTGAGGTCTGGAGGAATTTACTTACTTGGTGATCAACAAGCTATTGTGTGGAGCTCCTTTGATTGTACTTCAAGTTTCTCCTCCTCACGGGCCTTTCTGTTGTCATTTTGGGCTTTCCAAAGGTTTGGTCTTGGTGCAAGGTTGGTACCGTCTGTTAGTGGAAAGAATACATAAACTGGAGATTCTACAGATGATTAATGTAGTCTCACAGCTAATCAGAGCTACAGTAGTACTTCATAGATCTGATTATGTTTGTTTGTAATAGGGTTATTTTCATTAGGGAAGCAAGGCCTAAAAGTGTAATAATTAATTAAGTAGATGATTACGTACAATTGTACAGATGTGAGTTGAGCTTCTTTCTCAGTATCAAGGGGAAATGGTCGCTGTCATGAAAAAAATTATTTTATTTGAGCAGTTCCATGACACGTAGATGTGTAAAACTATTGCAGTGCTCTTTCTCATTTACTTTTCAAGATTTGCAAAACGTAATTTTTTGTCGGTTTTTCAGCTCATGGTGAATGTGCATGGTAGAATCTGCCAGCTGAATCTTAAAGGCTTGTGTAGGTTTTTCAAGTACAAGCCTTTATCTAGTTTGGGGGTGTGTGGCTACTATTTTTAGCAAGGTAATAGAATTTAACTCCCGAGATATCACAACAGAAAATGTTAAAAAAATGTGTTGTTATTACATTAAATCTCAGAAAAATAATTGGCCATTTTGAATTATTTTTTTTCTTATTGAGTGGCACCTCAGGGTTATGATGGTTTAGCCTAAACAAAATTGAAATAAATATAATGGAAAAAAAATGCAGCACAGAAATTCTCTTCAGCTTAATCTATTGCTTTTGGTGTTCGTGGTAACTAAGGGTGAACTATTTATTTGACCACTGGTAAGATTTTTGGATTGTTATGATTTTGGTTTAGAAACTTGAATTTCTTTGTATCCACAAGTGTCTAAAGAACATCTGTTTGTGAAATCACTGTAAAATGAACAGTTATGTCTTTGCTGAAGAGTTTCTCATAATACATCTGCATTTTGGAGTAAAGTAATTTTTGAGATAGAAGTGATGCCCTTCATTTCTGCTCTCAATGTTTTGGTTTGGATTTTGTACTTTAAAAAATTACTCATGAGCATATTAATTCTTTGGGACTTTGTGTTTGATATTGAGCTTCCACATAGGAACTCGCCTGAATATTTGGATTTTTTTCCTATTGTTGCATGCTGTTCCTTTCATTTTGTCATGATCGTTTTGGACAGAAAGGTTTAAGGAACTTTGTTAAATCATGTCTAAAACAGTGATAAATGGATGAGTTGAATGTCATAAATTATAAAGACTTGAATTGGCAGGGCATCTTTAATCTTTTGGAAGGTAAGTTTGCAAGTTAATTGTTGGATTTCATAGATCTTTCTAAGTATAGCAATATAATGAATTTTTGACATCCTGAGAGAACAGTAAACAAATTCAGTTTAGAATTTTAACAAGGGCCATACTTGTTAATTTGTCTGTTTGGGAATTATGAGGTCTAGAACTAACTGCATGTAATCCACACTGGTAAGTGTGCTGTTATCTGCATAAATACCAGTTCTGTGACAGCAGTGGCTGAGTGATTGGCTCAGTTTTAAATTGGATAAATAATGAATAAAAGTTCTGTGTTTCGTTCAAATTGCAGATAAAAGCAGAGGGGAAGAAGATGTCTTTGTCTGGTGTCATGGAGTATGTTCCATTGATTTTTGATTGTTTGTGTTAGCTGTAATTCTTGTGATGATTTCACATAGTATAATCAGTGCATGACAGCAGAAATCCACAGTGGTATTCCAGAATTTGCATGTAACTACTTTGATTTGTATAGGTAGACACTTTGGGTCTGACATTTATTACTGGTTGCGCCCACTTCTCAATGTTAGCAAGTCCCTAATACACTGTTCCAGAGGCACAGTTTGCCATCCCTGGTGCATGCATTTCACAGAGACCCGCGTTCCTCCAGCCGTCACACTGCACACCCTGCTTTCATAGGTGGCTGCCAAGGTTAACCATGTGTGTTAGCTTGGCTTTTATTCATATGATATTGTCACTCAGAAAATGGCCAAAATACTTCATACAAAAAAAGTGCCAAGAGTATTTGGTAATTTTGAATTTGCAGTTAGGAATGGTTGATATTTTTCTAGCCCTAGTATAGATTTCAGACTAATGATTGAAGCCAGAATGGAAGAGATATTGTCTTTTGAAGTCATTCTGTCATAGCCATTATCTTTTAAATTAGTATGAAGTACAATTCATACAATTTCAGAAAATAGCATTTGCATCTTTTTTCACTGTTCCTAGATCTTGAGAAATGGCTGCTTATGTCTCAAGGAAAGAACTAAAAGCACTGTGAGAGAACAAGTAGCTCTCGGCACAAATATACAGCACTGGTTCCGCATGAGAAATAGCACTGAACTTTTTAGGAAGAGTATTTTGAACAGGTCCAGTTGCTAAGCACTCGAGAATCAATATTTCATGTTATTCTACTATACAAATAACACTGATAGTGGCAGCACTACAAGCGGCTTGAAACAAGTCAATGTCACAGGCAGTTAGCATTCAGTCTGCATATCCAGGAGGCAGGTACTGGAGCTCTTGCTGTTATTTGGTCAGGGCACCGTGGGATTGAACGGTAACACAAGCCATGTTTATAGCATCTCTAGATAGGTCTTTCTGACCTTTGTCACTCTTTACTAGAGCCGCACTGTGAAATTTCTGTAAAAAGATTGATGTTGGGCTTTTTCTCTCTTCCTTAAATAAAAACACAATGTTTAAAGGATTGATTTTATTTCCTTTAAATCAAAATGTGACGCTGATCTTGAAATAATAGACCAACTGCAAATATTATGCTTAGGGAATTAACTCTAGTTTTGAATCAGATAATTCTCACAATAAAGGCTCTGGAAATTCTCAAAGTAAGGAAGGTGGGTACTCTTTGGCATTGATATTTATAAGTTAGATGATAGAGCAATGGAAAAAACAGAATAACGAATTAGTAGGAAGTCAAAGAAGTTAGAGGAACATAACTGGTGCTTATGCCCATTATTGTTGCAGTTTTTTGACATTTAAAGTGGTTTGCAACTCTTCTCTTATTAGAGCTAATGCCAGACAATCAGTCACCCTAGCACAGCAGTTCTATGCCTGACCGTTAGTAATGCTACTGATAATTGATGTGCAGCAGCAGAATTTATAAATTAAATTAGCTCCCCAAAGTTTAAGTATGACTGTGATTGAAGGAGTAATGATAGAGTTCATGCAAGCACGTTTGCCATTTATCTAAATGTATCAGCGCTTTTTCGTTAACATTTTGTTATCCTTATTCATGTCATTGTTACAATGTCCTCTAGATACCTGCAAATTATACTGGTTTGTACTTGCCTCTGATCCTTCCTTCCCACCCCTTTGGAATTAATTTGTACAACATTTGATTTTTAAGATCTCTGGGAGCACCTCCAACATACTCGGAGGAAAAAGCTGTTCACACAAATGGGGAATAGCTTTGGTTTTCTCAGAAGTGGAGGCTTTTCCATGCTTTAGCAGAAAGGCACAATATCATTATTTTAATTAAAAAAGTTGGTTTTACCTACAAATGAAAGTGAATAGAACTAAAATTTCTAGCAATGTATAATACTTGGAATTCATAATCAAGGAATTCCTACCTCATCATGGGTTTGGCAATACCTTTAGATAAAATTGGAAGACTCTCTTAAAATCCTTGTACAAAAATACTGAAGGAGAAATGATTTTGATGAAGATTCCATCATAATCTGAAAACAAATTGATCAAACATAAGCTTAGGCATATAGTGTCTGATTAAAAAATTAAATTCTTTTAGCTGTTTTCTTAATCTTCAGAAATACAACTAGATCTTCTCTTTTTGTGAAGATTTTCTCTTGTTCCAGTTGCTTCTGCATGTAGAGATCTTAAAGGGCTGTGGGACAGAAGGTTTTCAGTATTAGTGAATCTCAAATAATTTGTTACAGAAAGACAGTCAGCTCTGTTCTGTATATCAAAAAAACCCCAGGAATACATTGAAAAAAAGCAAGGTTAGAAGTGTTCAAATTATCTTGATATACTTTAAGGACAGATAAGTATGTGTGATTTGTTGATTTGTTTTCTAAAATAGACTAATTGCTCTGGAGAACTGTATTTAGAGCTGAAAAGGAAAATCTCGTATTGTATGTGTGTTCCATCACTAGAGTAATTTTTTCCAAAATTTCAGTAAAGGTGGGGAAAAAAATCCAGCAAGTAAATAAGAGAATGTGTATAAATACCTAGAAATGCCTGTTTTTAGAAATCCATCCAACTCTCATCACTGACTTAATTTTAGAGCTCAGAACTGAAACAGCTTAAATAGCTCATGATTTAATCTCTTTCCAGTCACAAATTAAAACAGCAAAACTATTTACAATTCATCTACTGTATACCAAGTGAATGGCATACACTTCCTATCCTGGCTGGTAACTTTTGGGTTTTTTTTCTTATGAGGAAGTAGAATTGCATAAATACAAATGTGATTTTAGAAGGCTATGCTTGATTTCAATGGTGCTTATTTCAATCTCTGCAGTGAAAGTACTGGAGGGCTTCTAGTTCATTCCTTTTGTGGTATAATAGCCCTCATCTTCAAGCACATTTGGCAAATTCAATATCATTAGTAGTCAAGACAACAGATTTCAAACGGGATCTCTGTTCAAAACATTATAGAATATCGTATATCCACGTACTTGGTTCTGCCCTTATGGCAACAATTAAATACTGGAGCCCAAAGGAGTTAAAAAAGCTGTAGCTTAGACTCAGTTTTTACATCTTTGCATGTTTAGTACTATAACATTAAAAGAGTGTGAATGGAGGATTTTCATCTGGGGTTTGAAGGAAGGGAGTAGCATGTGATTTCCTGCGCACCTTTATTTTGAAATGTTCTCTTTAATAACACATTAGTCATGACATGAGGTTTTGGTTGCTTCATTGAATGCAGTTTATTCTTCTAGTGTTTTATGTTTAGTTAGTATGGAACTAGTTGATACACCAGATAAGTTCAGTAAAGTCAAGGACACAACCTTCTTTAGGTTTTGTCAGGCATCTAATTTAAATGAATTTCCTATAAATTGTAATAGCGATGCTTTAATCGATTAAAGTCCAGATGGAAATTTAGTGAGAAAAGACAGTGTTTCTTAATTTTCAAGCAGTGAAGTGTATAACTTTGAAATGACAGTGTTTTAATTGTGTGACAATGCATTGCATCTGCCATGGTGGTAGTGAGCCGGAGATCAGGAGTGTGGAACCAGCTCAGCTCTGCTCGGTGTCAGTGGCAAAATGCTCGAGAGATGTGTAGCACACCTTACTCATAGCTCTCTGGTTTGTGTAGGTGTAAGCACACACTCTCTGATGAAAGTTCTTGAAAAGAATGAATCAGTAATTAGATTTAGCTGTTTAATACTTGGGGAGTTTTAGCCATTAGTCATTTCCATGTCTGTCTGTCTCTAGGGATACACTCTATTTAAATTAAGGGAAGTAGGACTCTTGGAGCGTGACTTGGAGTGTTCTAATACCAGAGAACCAAAGTCAGGTGAAGGTTTTTAAAGAGCCATAGCTGTGCTCCCTCGTAACAATGCTGAGATCTTCATAGCAGTGTAACCACTGTCTTACGGTCTCGGATATCTTTATGTGAACTACTCAGAATGCCAAAGTCTTGCTCTCTACTTTAAATTTTTGGCAGGATCTTTGGCCTCTCTAGGTATCTAGAAGCCAGGGTGTTAAGCTGAAGCACAACGTTTAAGGTGATGCTCAAGAAAAGGCAGTTAGGGAAGTCCATCTCTTCTACAGCTGGCCTCCAAGTAAGATGGCGGAAAGAAGGGACACTTTTGTTGAAATGTCAGAAAACCTGTGATTTGGCTTTTCTGGTTGGTTGGTTGGTTTGTTTGGTTGTTTTTAAGGACTCTCTGAACAGTCTTTATTAACACAGTCCACAAACTAGTTAGCAAAAAGGTAACAGCAGTAGTTTCTCTGCTTTTAAGAGTAAGGACAGCCTTTTCATAAAAGTTAATCTTCCTAAGCAAACAAATTTTAATCTGTGGGTTCCATCTTCTTCTGCTTTTTAATAGTGTTGCTCTTTTAATATCACTTCTTTTCTAACAAGATCATACCCTGCTCCCTCGGGCCATGTTAAAAAGGTCAGTCACTGAGTGGTATTTTAATTTAAATAAAGAGTGAAAGACAGACTGTTTTTGCTAGAATACTAAAAGATCACCTATTTAAATCTTTCTTTTAATGTCTGTTTAACTATCTTTCTTTGAGGCTTTTTCTATGACCTTCAACATAATTTAAACATAATTTTAAATTCATTATTCATGCCATTAAATACTGAAACCTGTTTCTTTCTGCAGTTTATTTCTCTGTTATATGCATGTGTTCCATTTTTTTGTTTGGTTCTGTAGTGATTTCAAATGTACTGACATTTTATAATACAGCAGAGAAGAGTACTTATTCTGAGAGGGGAAAAAACCCCAATGTGTGCACGTTTGAATTACATCGGCAACTTTATTTAACACAAAAAATAAGATGGCAGGGGAATGACAAATCAAACTTGGGGTCTCTTACCTTGGTGAAGTCCCTGTACACTGGTCTTGTGCTGCTGTGCGTGGGCTGGTAATGGGCTGCTTTGAATGTTCTAAATTTCAGTGCTTGAGCTTCACACAGCAATAACTGTGGCAGCTCCACTGACACCCTGACACCAGCTCTACATCATTGTTTTGACTTTTCAATTTTTTTCTCACTTAGTAATTGAGCTTCATGACTTCATGCAAAAGATGGAATGAACTCCAGATAGTTATGTTATTATAGATTAGCCATAGAGATACTGTGGTTTGTGGAGACTTGATATGCTGCAGAAAAGCACCAAAAACTATTAACACTGAATAAAGAAAATAAATTAAGCCCTTAAAATGATGTATATTTGTGGCTAGGGACCAGTTTTTCAACCTTTACTAGAGCGGATGAGTTGGTATCTCATTTGTTGTACCCAAGTAAGAATTGTACCCTTTTGAAACAGTGTGAAGATATACAGATTCTCATTGCTGCAGAACACACGAACAATTATTTTTTTATTGTCTGTCAACATTCAATTACTTTAGTAATATGAACTGCTTATGTATCTTTCCCCACTTGACTCAACGCTCTTAAACATGGCACATTCACAAGCAGTACTGTTGGGCAAACAAATTAAAAATCAGTATTCTGTTACTGCCTCTTTCCAGAATTTTTGTCTGACAGTCATTAGCAGTGCAAATTAATCGGTGAACCTTATAAGAAGGGTATGCTGCAATATTAAGGAAAAAAAGGTACAGAAGAAAACAAGGTCAGGTCATAAGAGTGAAATGACATAGGTATAATATTTTCCAGTGTTCCTTTGGATTTTTTTTTAAGTAGTGAAGAGAAACAAAGAGGTTCACAAAAGCTTAGCAAAGATTTGGGACCAGTTCCATAGCTGCCAGCAGCACAGATGCCACGTGACTCTCATACATTTGTCAGCCCTGTCACAGTGGCCTGCAAATCAGCTGGATCCCCTCGCAGCTCACTGAGCCGTGGGCTGACACATGCCTGTGCCTTTGCGTCTGGCTCCGTGGGGCCACTGTGGCAACTGCTGAGTAGGCAGGTGTGCGACATCCCTGCCTCCTTTCTGCTCCCCATTCTGGACCAAATCCAAGGAAATGTAATATAGGACAATGACAGCTTCAAGTGATGAACTCGATGTGCCACAGAGCCCCTGTCCCATTTGTGGCATTTGATAATAGGATTTCATTTCAAAACATTAGTAATGATATTTTCCTGTACCTAAGCACACTTCAGGTAACTTTGTATATACCACTAACCAGCCCAATAAACATTATCAGCATTTCCATTACCTTCTCATAATAATCCTAGGAAACTAATGCTCCCCTGCATGCTGTTCAGTTGATGGACTGTTTGCTTAAGAAATACCAGCATCACCCCTGCCAAACATCAGATTGCCAGTACAAATTAATGGACTCCATAGCTATGTATTCAGTTAATGGAATCCATATATTCAGTCACCTAGTAAGACCTAGCTATGAAATTACTTCTCCTTACATTGCTCTTTGAGAAGTTATTGTACCAGAGCTAAACTGGGAGTAGGTGCTTTTATTCACAAGATATATGTCTCTCTTTTTCTTCTCTTCCTTTTTTTTTCTCCCTCCTTCCTTTCCCACCTCCCCTTTCAACAGTTTGAAGGAAGGTGACAGTTTGTGACAAGATGAGATTTTTATACTGCTTGTTGAAATTCTGCATTAGGCCAGAATTTAAACAGCAATAGTAAAGTAGCAGTTTTCTAGTGTATCATTCTTAATTCTGTTTTGCAAAAATCTGCCTTTTATAACAGATAGACTATGTGTCTTGGACTAAGTGGCTGCTTGTATGGGCTGGCTAGATTATCCTATGGCTTTTAGGCTATTTTCTGTTGCTTTGAAAATTGCTGGTGTGATGTTGAAGCACATAAAGTTCAATTCTTCACCAGTTCTTCATTACAAGCATTTAAACTTTGAAATATTGGTAGATACAGGGCTGCCTAAATTTTGTGTCAAGCTTTGTATGAAATGTATGCAAAGAGCCACCTTATTGGGTGCCTAGACTGAAAAAAAAAGAGCCTTAGTGCTGTGTATATTTTGAGTTTATTTTAGTGTCATCAGTGTAAAAATAATTCTGTTAATGTTGCTAAATGATATTGTACATATGCTCTTCTCAATTCACACAAATGTAGTATTTGTGGAAAGCTTAAGATAAAAAATATCTCTGGATTCTTTAGAGAAATGAGACTCCTGTTTCCATTCCAAAAAACCAAGGTGGATAATCTGGAGCTTGCAAAGGGGCTCATTAAAATTAATTCTTCACAAAATTTTTGTGTATTGAAGAGCTCAGCTTTCGTATTAAAATGTGATTATGTTAAGATAGCTTCTTTGTTTTTCCAAGATTCAAAAGTTTTTGTTTGATAAATTATAGCTCTTGGGATTCTCAGCACAGGATTTCAGAACTGGAGTCATTTCCCATCCTATTGATAGTACACTGATTTGCTTTATTGTGTTTGACAAGCGAGGCTCGCTCTCCCTCGCAGAGCAGCCATGTGGCACAGAGCCATGAACCTTATGTAAAACAGTTATCTGTCAACTGTTCAGATTTTGCATCAGAAATAGGCTTCCACTCTACTACCAATCCTTACTATACATAGTTGTTAAATAATAAATAAAATTTTTTACTTCAGAGCTGTGTATTATAAAATGTTTCTTTATAACTAAACTCTGTGGTGTGCTCAGCTTCAGTACTGAATCCAACCAACATCAAAGTCTGCAGTGACCTTAAGCTTCACGATATATGTTGGGTTGTAATTCTCAGGTGTTTTATTTTGAACAGATCTGAACATGTAATCTCTTTCTCAGCACTGTACAGAAGTCACCTGGCAAGTCATAAGAAGGTGAATCACAGAATCACAGAAGTTTAAGAGAGTGATTTTTATGTCTCTTTATCTTGCCTTTTAGTTTCGAGCCTACACTGATGAGCTCAAAATACCAACTGTCCATGGTATTAGAAATGGACTTTTTTACTTGCTTAATTGGTAGAGCCTCTTTACTGTGCCTTTTTCAGCTGCTGTGCCAGGCATGGTGCAGCCCTGCCAGTGCAGAAGAGCCAGACTCCCCATGCTCTTGTGCAGATGCAGCCTGGTTAATTCTCAGCCCCGCGTTCGCATCCCCGAGTGTGCTGTGCTGCACTTGGCCTGGGACTTGGGTGCCTGCAGGACAGCATCCCCCAGGACTGTGGAGACACGTCCTGAAACAGTAACCTACACAAATACCTGGGACTGGGTCTTGTTTCTTAACCAGTCATGTAGTGTCTTCTCATGATAATTTGGACAAAGTGAGTTTCTTCTCACCCTTGTGTGAGGTCTTGTTTTGGTATGATATAGTTGAACCAGTCCTTATTATGATCCAGAGGTGCAGGATTTTGCTGAACAGTAAAATTCCTGCTTTAGTCCAAATTTACTTTAATTTTTGTTGTGGTCAGGCTGTCTAAAAATTACAGTCTTTTGAGTGACTTTTGGCAAATTTAAAATCAATCATTTAAACAAAAGCAAAATATCTTTAAAAAATATAAATCCACTTTCATTTTTTGTTTTCCAACCAAATTATATGCGATTTCTAACAACTAATGAGTTATGCTAGTTGCTTGCTAGGACTGAACTTCAGCTTGTAGTGAACTGTCCATCTTAATGTTTTGATCTCGGGGAGACTTTGAGTAGAATAAGAGTAGCTAAAATCTGAGTAGCCATTGAGAATATAGAATTTTTTTATGACATTAAATTGCCAGTGATGGGGACATTGAACTTTGCCTTATTTCAAGAATAATCAAAGATAACTTATACTTTTAAAAAAGCAAAACAAACAAATTACTAGTTGGCATATCGTGTGACTCATTTGGTGATGGCATTGAATCATTAATCTGAATTTTAAACAATAGTAATTAAAATGTCCACAACTAGGCAGAAGAAAATTTTAAATTTTTATGCTTATATTCTATGTATATGAGACAGAAGTGAAGACAAGAATGCTAACTGAATACATACTTTGTTTTTAATGGCTTTTTTTTTTTTGAGGAAGAAGCTTATTCTGCAACGTCATCTTACTTGTTTTTTTCACACCCTGAATATGGATATAAAAAATATTTAGAAGTGTTCAATAGACTATAAACATAAGCCTCAGGCCCATCAGCTTCAGCTTTCTTCCCATAAGAACAAATTTTTCCAGCATGAGCCTATCTTTAACTGAGATGGAAAGTCAGTATCATTGTTTTTGCCCCAAAATGCTTTATTAAAAGTATCTATTTCATGTAAGCCTTTGCACCTACAGAAGGTTTCCTTCCCTAGATGAATTAAAACAATCCACACATAGGTACAGAACCTATTATTTTCCCAGCAGGATGTTAAACTCTGCTCATCAACTCTTGCAGAGCAACTTCTGATAACCATACGGGTGAAGGAGCTGCAGCTCTAATAACCACAGGTCAGCACTTGAGCTCCAACCAGTAAATTTTTCCCCCCTTCAAAGAAGCTTTGCTCCCGAGACCTGGACACTTTATGCTGCAAGTAACTGTTTTACCTCGTGATCAGAAATCAGTAGAAGGCTCAAATTTTTCTATGAAGCAGACACAGATTCTGCCTGCATCACAAACCTACTCTCAAAGCAGGATCTGGCTGCTGCTGCTATTTCCTAGACTTATTTTGCAGTTTGTTACTAAGTAAACCAATTTAGATACCACCCATACACCCTCCCTCCCTGACTAAGGAGATTCCATTAGTGTGTTTTAACAGGCAGAAAAAGGAAGTCAAGACTATCAATATTAAAGATATTTCTCAGTGCAGAGGAGGATTTGGTAGATTGGTTAACCTACTACTATCCTGAGTTATTCATAATGGTAGGTTATACTGATAAAAGCTCATAATTCACATTTCTCACGTCTACTTCTCTGAGGCTTTTTTCCCACCTGTATAAGCATAAACTAATACCTAAAATGAAGGCTGCAGTGATGACAATTTTAAATTGAGAAGGTTACAGAAAGTGAAAACTGGATTGTGGTGTATGTGAGTTTGTGACTAAATTAGCACAGTGATCACTTTTACCAGAAGAGCTTACCTCTGTAGCATTATGCCATCTACGTGAAAAACTTCTTCATTTAAGGGTTTGATTCAGTGTAGTACTTGAGCATGATTCTAATGTTATGTGAATATTGTCATTAAAACTGCTTAAAATCATACATGCTATATGGTAATACCTACTGTTGAAAAATAAAACCCAAAGAAATGGCACTGAGTGCTTAATTGCATTTGGCACTTAAATAATCTTTATTATATGATATTACAATGCCCTGTTAATTTGAGATGTGGAAATCCATGTTAACCTTTATACTCATGAAGCAACTTTGTTGTGCTCTGTATTTGTCCCTTTTGGCCAAACTTGGGATTTCTCCACCTTGCTATTCATTCCTTTGTTTGCAGTTATGGTTGTCAAGCAATTTGCCATCCTCACAGCTGACTGTGCTGCTTACAATTCCCACGGATAGTAAATGTTTTCCTAGCACTTTCTTTTTATTCTGTAGTAGGTGTCAGCTTTCTAGATTAACTTATTTTCATCATGATATTAAGTTAAATGATAAATGTCTATAAACCTTCTATTTTCCAGTTTATAAAACAATAGCTGATGATGTTTAGAAGAAGGCTTCTCTTACATGTGGCATATTTCGGACTTAAAGAATTTCACTGACTTTTTAGTTCAGCATCTGAAGCTAACCACTCCTGAATTAGGCATAGCACAGCTTTGACTAGATATGCCCAGTTCTATGTTTTTCTGATAATATAAAATTCCCAATGCTGTTAGTCTTTTTGCTGCAATGATTTATTTGAATGGTTTATGAGAAAAAGGAGAAAAACATATTTAGCAAAGATCTGAGAGTTAATTTGTCTACTTGTGGCACTGAGATGTGCTATTCAGGTTTGTGTATGCTGTGAATATCTTTACCTAATCTATTGATGAAGGCCTGTGGGAATATAACAGTTTCAAACGAGTATTTTAAGGGAGAGATTCTGGAGTAATTTATATGTATTATACTCTCCTTGTTCTGAACAACTGAAAATAAAATAGAACAAAGTAAATGTTTTATTTATATTTTAAATGAAAGATTAATTTTGCAGAATGCCCATTACAATGTGAAATAATAAATGAGAAAAGGTTTTCTTTAATGGGAAGTAAAAATATCATGACATCACCAGAATATATTGCAGAACAGGAAGAAAAAAAGCTCTTGCCCAGCATACTGATAAGCACTGCTTCTATGGTTTCCTCCTGTAGGAATGAAGAATGTGTTTTCTCTTTCATATTTGGTTATGTATATTTACACACACAAAGGTATATGATGCAAAATAAGTTTTTTCATCAAGAATGTCTGAGAACTGCGTAGCAGACTATAAACCATTGGAATTTGTTCACTGGAAGTTCATGGTCTGTTGACCTTCTTTTCCTTAAAGCATTGTATTAAGTACATTTCTTATCTCTGTTTTGCATGACAGATTGTTTAGCATATTTCTTGTATAGAAGAGTGGTGTTGAGTGCCACAAAGACCTCATTTAGCACTTGCAGACATAAGCAGAATGTGTTTGAAAATGTTGCTATGCTCTCTAGTGGATAATTTAGTTATAAGTGTCTAAGAAATTAGTATCAACAACAGTTATAAATGTATATTTCAGTTAACTAAAAGACTTACAGTAAGAAAAGTAAGACCTTTACCAGTAAAAGGATTCTGCTGAAGTGTCGGGCTGCATCTATATAGAACAGCTTGCAGATTTTGGTACACGCATTTAATTTTTGCCATATTTAGGGAGAGTCCACATTCTGCAGCTGCTTTTTTTAAGGACTGTAGTTTTCAATGGTACAGACAGCAAGAGGATTTTGTCCTCAGCTTATCTCGGATCATGAGAGATGTCTGCTATTAGATGCCTCCTCCCTCCCTGCTCTAAGGCAGTCTATTTTTCTCCAAGCTGTTAAAAAGCACATTTTAAAATACACTTACCTCAACTTGGCCAACGTAACCCAAAAGTTATTAGTTTTCAGTGAAAACCTGTGATGAATTTGATCAGATGCTTTGGAATTACTGTATTTGCTTCCATCATCCCAATGAGTCATGCTAGTTGCAATGTAAGTTTCTCAAGTGAGTGAAATATAAAATTATATGCCTCGTATCTTTAAATATTCATGATTTAATCAGTTTCTTTTCCAAAATAAGTTTGTTGTGATACTATTTCTACTCCTGCCAATCACTGAATGGGATTCTTCTATTGGAATCACTACTCTTGCCTCTGTGCTCTGCTTTCCGCTATCCTGTGGTATGAAAACTTCTGATGAGCCACAGGGGTTGGCACAATAATCACTTCATTTCTATCCTTACTCTCAGTGAAAACTCAGCCTTGGTGGATTTTTTTTTTCATTCTATTAAATCACAGTGAACAGTTTCTGCCAGGTAGTCTGCCCATTGTGATTATACTTTTTGTGCTATTATGCTCTTTAGGATTAGCAAGTGAAACTTTATTTGGCCCTTCTGCCTCCATTCTTTGTTTGTTTAGTCTGTTCAAATCTTTGTACTCTGGTTTGTGTTCTTCAGTCTTTCAGCAATTATCTTCTAACTTTTTTATTGCTAGCTCAACAACTGACACTGCTGGTGTCATGCAGTCTTCCCAGGTAGCTTAGTGACAATTTTACTGTGACTTACACTGTAATTCCAATAGTTCCCTCCTTTTCTTGGCCTGACAGTCATTCTGCACTGAAGGCATGCCATTTTTGCTTATTTGAGTCAATTCCAGCTGCATTAAATTTATTGAGCTTCTTATTTTTTGAAGATTTATATACTAGAATTGGCACAAGTGAAAATGTCTTCCCTGGGAAAACCTCATTTTCAGTGTCCTGCTACTGCTACCTAGTAGATCAGCTTCTTTGTCCTGGGATCACAAGAACTGTGTATAAAGATGCCACTAATGGGGAATCATTTTTCTAATGACCAGATAATTGGAGCAGCAGATGTCAACATAACAATGTCCTGTCCCATTTTGCAAGACAAACAAATTAATTCTTTTTTGTAGCTGGTATCCCACCTTCTGTTGTCAAGTGCTCAACTGAAAAGCTGTGAAAACTTCTTCCATTGTTTCAATGAATGTTTTGACAAGATTCCTAAATTCTGCTTTCAGTTGATGCTGCAGAAATGTAGCCATCTATATTTCTGTCTGTCTTTGCTTACAGGTGGATGGATAGTAGTTCAGATGTTATTGAGTTGTGTCCATGCAAATGATTTCATATCTCCTTGGATATGGTAAAAATTATTCATTTTTTGTGCAATTTTATTGGTCTTGCTCAGCATATGGTGCATGATTCATCAACGGAATTAAATCGTGCTGCATTCTCACAGGTCTCAGATTCTAGATTTTGAGTAGATTTAGAAAGCTCTATCTTTTGAAGTCTTTGATGGAAAGAAATTTCCCTCCCTACACATGCTGGGCACTCACTGTTGCAGGTGAATTCAGCTGTGATTGTTCAGATAACCTTGTTTATGTCTTTTTGTTTTGCCAGTATGCAAAAAAGTAGAATAGGAAATAGGGCAGAGAATCCACTTTTTCCTTTGGTATTGTTTTTCTTCTCCTTGATTTGGCATTTAGATAAGATTTAATTTAGTTTCAGGTTTCATGCCAGATTTCAAGGTAATTATGAGTTGTAATTTTACCCTTATGCTTTCATGCTTTCACAATAACAGTATTAATTCTATGATTTCAATAAATACTGCATAGCTTTACAGGTTAGAGAACAATGCTCAAACAGTTTATTTGCTTGGGGTGAAATGTAGTAAAAATGTAAAGAAACATAAATATGGATGATTCTGTTCTCTTCAAATATTGTTAAGTCTAAGAATGCAAATGGAGCAGCCATCTAAAAAATCTTGAAAGGGATATGTTGAGAAATCTGCATAGCAGGTGTGACACTTGCGTGAGGAAGGCATTTGCTGTAGTCATGAGCTGTGGGAGTGGTAGAACAGCAATAATAAAACTACCAGTGCAGAGTTGATGTGATGGTCAACTCTCTTCTCTAGATGTGTATGTTAATAAAACCAGGTGAATCTTGAAGTGGTGTAGTGTTCCAAAAATCATTCTACTCTGACTTCAAGTTTAATTAGTGAAATCATCCAAAACCCACAGTTCTTACCATAATACAAAAAAGACTTAATGATGTGTGATGACTCACAAGAATACAGGAAATTGTCTTATCTTTTGTGAATTAAGTCTTACTCTTCCCATCTTATTAAAAGAAGATACCACCTTATTGTCAAAGCATTGGTAGTCAGAGCCTTCCAACCTGTTTGTAAACAACTGATCTAAACAATTTATGTAGAAAATGTTACTGGCCATTGTTTTTGACATTGTAATTCAAATAAATCCCTGTCGCTTTTGTATTTTCCAAATAATCACAATCAAGTTGTGCTGTACTTGTTTGTCTGTTGAGGATATTAAATATGTGTGTGTGTATAAATATGTATGCAATGTTTTTTCAGTGCAGCAGATGTTCAGGGGAGAGAGAAGTAATTTGAACTGTGTAATGCAGTACACAGAATGGTAACCGTTTTCCTTTCCTCTCCTTGTCTCTCTCTCCAGTTTATTCTTGCTGCAACATTAACTCAAGCCTAGCAATAGACTTCAGGGAAACTTGCTCTCTTTTCTGCTCGGTTCTCTCAACACGTGTCCTCACCCCATTTCCTTTCTGCTGTATCTTTTACCCTTTGTGCTTGCTCCGTTAGGCTGGCTAGGGCAGTGAAGGCTCTCTGGAGTCTCATTGTTTGTCCATTAACAATTTCACACCTCAAAATATTGGGAATTGCCCCGCTTGCCACCATTTTCACTATTCTAATCAAGTCACCTCCAAATGAATCTAATTTACGTAAATCCAAAAACATTACCTTTACCATTGTTTCTATCTCCTTGACTAATTGATACTGGCTTGGCTAAATAGAAGTCTTAGTTGTCATATGGAAAGGCAGAGAAAAGGATTGCAGGGAATGAATTTTTTAAATTCAGTAGAAACATCTGGTTTCAGGTGATACAAGTTCTAGATCAGTTAGACTTCACAAATGGACAATAGCACTACATCAAAATGTTTGAATTGGTGACAAGGAATTTGTTACTTTTGTACTCATGATCTGACATGAATTGGCAGCAGCGACAGAATCCAGGATCCTTCAACACTGTGCTAAGCAAGCAGTCCTGTATCCACTTGTTTTCAGGGATACAGCCCCTCATGTGTGTTGGAGATATGGCCTGTTGGGACAGGTAAGGAAAGAAGCAGAACATCATGCAGCTGGATACCAGCTTCCCAGGGGAGCAGCAGGAAGTGATATGGAATTGATGGAGTAATGGTACAGTGTATTTCTTTGAAAAGTCCCATCAATTTATTACTTTGGGAACCTTACTGTGATTTTATATATAAAATTATAAAAGTACCACACATTTTTATATATATGAGGATAATCTCCTAAATGTCTTTGTTCTTTCTTTCTCACTTTCCACTAGAGTGAGATACGACATACTTAACCTTTGAGTAATATTTTATTACAACATGAGATAAAGTTGACTTGCAGTTTTACTATTACTGTAATTTTCATTCAAAATTTTATATCTGCAAATTAACTTTATTCAGTTGAAGTCAGTGTGGAATATGTTGCCCTAGCTTGTCTCCTGAATTTTCACTGTCTTCCTTCTCTGTTGTTCAAAGTGTGAATTCCCTTTTTTTTTCCAGGTAAAATTAGCACTTAATAGTGTTTTTAGACATTTTAGTTTATCTTCTGAATGGTGGGATTGAGGGTTTTCTTGCAGAGAAGTGAGGGGAGCAAAGGCCATGAAATTATCTGTACCACGGAACATACTAGAAGTGTCATTTCGTAGGAACAATAATCGTAAAATCAGGAGGGGAAAAATAGTGATACTAGAATGAAATAATGTTGCTGACTTTTCACATGGTTCTATAAAGAAGTCTGATCTCGCTGGAAAAACGTTGGAAGTTAGTGTCAGGAGCAGAGACATGAGCATATCATCATTATGGAAGTGTAATTCAGTCTTTCCTAATTTGGAGGAATGTCTTCCTTTTAGTCCCTTCTTTAGCTCCATGTGCTAGTTTGAGCAGGAACAGCAGGACTCTGACTCATGGAAACACTGTTCATATGCTGGAGAGTTCAGAGTATATGCTCTCCTTGTTCTCTGTGTTTCCTCAAACTTTACTGTTCTCCAGTGACCAGTACTGATTGTGCTAGGCAGAGGGAAATGGAGCACATGGCTCTATTTAACACAGGCCACCTCTTTATTAACTCTGTAAGTGATGTATAGAACCTATATATGCCTCCTCACGTTGTGGACTGGTGTCTTTATTCCTTTGTCATGTTAAAGAGCTCTCACTATACAATTAATGAGTTCTTTAATTTTCTGCCATTGAGAGTGGAGGGAAGGATTCATAACCTTCATGTCCAAAATTATACCCAAGAAATCAGAGTTAATGCTTCTCTCACACGAATAGACCTCTGCTTGCACTGTTAGTCCTAAGAGGATCCTGGCAGCTGACTGCCCTGAGTACCGTGCTCAGTCTGCCTGCCAACAAGTATCTGCCCAGTCTTACTCCTTATGTGCCAGCTTTGTATCCAGGAAATTGTCGTTCCCAAAGTGTTTGGTCTATTTTCCCCGTATTGCCCACATTTTAAGAAATTCATTCTGATTCACATTCCTCACGCCCAACATTTCTGACACCCAATTGAAGTTTTATCTAGGGATGTTTTCTTCAGTGCTGCAAACACAATTGCACAGACACAAAATCACCATAAAGTCATAGCAATGTGTATTATCCATGCTGCAGTTGTTACTGAGTTACTGTACGGGAGTGTGTGAGGCAGTGGGCACTCTGTCCCCTTGACCCACCAAAAATGTGCTCTATACCCAGGCACAGGGAGTGATGAAGCACCAGAATACACAGCGTCCTCTTCCTTTTCCTAGTTTTCCATTTTGAGTTTTATTTTTCACCCAGTTGGCAGCCCGCCATCTCTGACCTGGTGCAAGGCAGAAAAGGGCTGTTCATGTAAGCTTTACATTGCTTTCTTTCAAGGGACAGTGTAGCATGCATATGTTTTGATCTAAGGTTTGTGCTATTGAGGCTGAGAAATGAGAAGTTAAAGATGTGATTAACTTGTTTTCATTGCCTCCAGTGAACAATATATGACAGCTCTGAGGAACCGTGTTCAGAAGAGTCATTATTGTGCCATCTGAATTAGTGAAATAAAAATAAAGGCCTTCTATTTTCTAACAGCCTGTTATCACAGTAGTTGTCCAATATTAACTATCTCTTCAGTCACAAGGTCAGTAAGTTCACATGCAAGTGCGTCAGGACGCTTAGTACACTGTGAAAGCCTGTGATGCTTTTTTGATTAAATTTTTTCTTGTCCTACAGTTTTGGGTGGAACATTTGCAGTCTTGCAAACAGTAAATGCCAGAGTGCTTTGCTGTCATTAACAGGCCACTTTTGAATTCTTCAAGGAGAATTACTTGAAGAATGGCATAGAGTAGGTTGTTGCTATTGTGAATATTGAAATGATCTCAATCATGTTGTGGTTTTTTATATGGGTACAAATAGTACTGTGATGGGTAAGACTTAAAAATGGGCTAAGTCTGAATTAGAGAAATTTTTTTGAGGTTTTACATACCAAGATCTACTGTTGCTTTGTGTTCAGTTGTCCTTTGGAAGGATTAAAACATTGGAATGAGAATTCTGCTTACTAAAAAAACCAAAAGCTTTGTTCCATTAACAGAGAATAAAATACATCAAGCTTGGGGTTTGGTTTTTTTTTTTCCATGAAAACCAAAATAAAAAGTGGTCAGAGTGAAAACTTCAAAAATTGTGAGTCACTTTAAGTGACCTCAGCATAATTTACAGTTGTTAGCTGGAAAAATGAAATTCCCAAAATTTGTATGTTCTAATTTATCTTTAAATAGAATCCACAATACAAACAGAACCCCATCTATTCATTTTTGTTCCTAGCATACTTCTGTTACTCAGTAATTAACAAGACATAAAAATGATCTGAGCCTGAGAGTTTAACCAGAAGTGCAGCAATGCATCCTGGCCCATGTACTTTTTCAGGTTGTAGCTTCCCTTAGAAAATTCTTTTATGTGCCAGTGGGATATCGGAGATAATGATCTGTTGAGTAGGAGCAATGAAATAAGACTCTCAGTCAGTACGTATGCTCAAAATGCAAGCAAGTGAAATAATATATTTTCTGGTAAAGCTGTTCAGTTATATTACATTGTTCAAGTAATTTCAGATCTATACACAAAGGTTTCAGTTTGAGTATAGTATTCTAGAAATTAAACATCATTTATATGCTGACAAATTTACAGGAATTTATGACAGGGAAAAAAACTGTATTTTGCTTTAAATTTTTATTCTGAATCTCATACTAGGTCTACTTAAAATTAAAGGTATCTTATTGAAGCTGAGCTCAGCATAACAATAATTTCTTCCAGGATAATTCTATTTTAAACCCAAAGCTAACCTGAAAGCGTTTTTATCAGCAGAATACTGAGCTTAAATGAGAATTTAAAAATCCTAGAAGTTATTTGTTATAGCTCAAAAGAGCAAAACCACTATTTTTTTCATTGTGAACTTTCCATTATATATTGCATTATCTAATGGCATATGTTGTTGTAATCATAGCATTCAAGTAAGTACTATGTAGTTCAGCTAAGAAGACATAGTAAGTGTTGACTCCTGAGAAGCTTATACTTTTTCTCAAATAAGAATTAAATGACCCAGATTTTTTTTTATTTCCTGCCAAATTGTATGATACTGGCAGTAGCAAGAAATATCTCCCTTAATAGTGACATAATTTACTTTAAAGTTCTGTGTTTGTCAGAACCAGAAATATTTTGCCACCTTAGTGGCTTATCCATTTCCTAGAATCTTTTCATGGTATATGACATTCCAAGACTGTGCTGTATCTAAGCTGTGCCATGGATGTTTTTTATATAGAGGTCATAAAAAAAATTGTTTGGAAATCTCTAGATTTATTAGGTGCCTTGCAGTGCCATTGTAGCCAATTATTATTTATCTCCCTTATAGAGTAATTTCACAGAAAATATTCACAATTTGCAAAATTATATATGTAATTATGTAAGCTTTTGGGTAATTATATGTATATTTTAGTTATTCAGTACATTTAATTATGCTTTGTTATGAGCTGTTTACAGCGGTTCTCACTGGAGGGGAAAGGAGAGGAGAAAGGGAGGGCAAATGTAGCTGAATGTGGAGTAAAACCAAGGGAAATCTCATATTATAGATTCACCAATGAATCTTTGCAGACTTTATGCAAATCCAGCGGGTATTTTGTGAAAGTGTTAATGAGTGTCACATCCTGATTAGTGCAGATTTCCCCTTACATTTCCAACCATACCAAATCCAATTGAATCTGCTAAAAATAACACCAGAAGTCCACAACAGTTTGTCAGAAAAATGTGTGAAATTTGTTTTTAAAATATCATGCCCTAATTATTCTTGGAAACGTTATATATAGATGTTGATATAAAATAGCATGTATACATTCTCTGATGGATGACAAACTTGACATTGGTCTCTTTAAATCCTTCTGAGGGGCCATCTATTTCTGAGATTTTTTGCATGGCACTAGAGGAAACTATAATTTAAATGCCCCGGCACCGAGGCTCCTATTGGGGATCTACTTGTTTACCAGCAACTACTAGGAGGAGCCCTTTTTGCCACAGCATGTGCTGGTCCTTTTGCTTTGTGTGAGGTGTGGCTGTGATGTCTGAAGTCACTCCAGAGACATTGATTTACTTAATCTCAAAAATTGCAAAGAATGCCAAGTTAAAAAATTAGTTAATTTAAATAATAATAATAATAAAACCAATGAATTACTGTGTTTCTCTTTACCTAACAGCTATTTTCAGGGTTATTAACGCTTCAGCCAGCCCACTTGTCTGTCACCCTTGCTTTTCATTGTGTGAGCAACCTCTCCTCTGGACCTATTTCCCAGCTTTTGCTGGTTTTGAATTTTTTAGACAATTTCATGTTTCCTTTGCTCTCTTTTTACTTGATCTGGCAAACATATTCTGTCTTTAGAATTGGACCAAGAAAGCCTATGCAACTTGTGAAGATATCTTCAGTGTATGAACATGGGGGAGGGGGATTTTCATAACACCACTTTGGGATGCCACTGATATGAAGGCATCTGGATATGACAGCAGGCAGTTGGTTACGTATCTTTTATTTAGCCTGTCTTTATCTGCCAACTCACTGGATGCTGTTAGTATAGTTCTGAATGCTGTTATATATGACAAGTCAGGACCATAATGAGCCTGTTTATTTCAAGATACGTGGTGGCATCATTCATTTGCACATTAAAGGAAACTTTGCTGGAAGAAGACAAATTTGAGGCTACAAAAGCTTTGTGATTATTGTAATGCTAATCTGTATTCAATCCCATATAGAAAGTGTCACATCTTGAATACTTTAAAAAATTAATTAGTCAACTGTGTTGTGCCACAGATGAGCATAAGCAAGTGGTTGCTTGCATCCACAAGCTGTGACATTCTCTGTGCCAACATGACTTTAAAGGAGAGAAGGCCCACAGTAACTGTGCTGGAGGTGGTCCCATCCGCTTCCTTCTACCTGATATAGTATACAGGGTTGTGACATTTGTGTGATTGTGTTACTAAATGATGAAAATATGCCAAGTAACAGTCCCTACAATGCTTTACATCCTATATTTATAAAGATATTTAAACTTTTGCATGCATTTTAGTAGGATGTATATATTATGCATCAAATGTTAGTGACAAAGGTATTGTTGGGATGTTTTGCAATCTGGAGAGCAACTGTAAACATAAGTAGATTGAGTAGAAATGAGTACAGCTGCTTATTTGTCATTAAGACTAAAAGGTACATATTTACCCAAATTCTCAACAGAACTGTACTTCCATATGACCCACAGATCTGTGTAGGAGGTTTGTTTCTTTGCCCACTTTCTGGGCCAAAAATTTTCTAGAAGTCTCTGAGTAACTTGCCCATCATTCTTTTTTCCTTCCTCAGATCATTGCCTGTAGGCACAGGCAACATGTCAGACTCACATCTGTCTCCTATGGGGTCATACTGTATTTTACTTGGGAAAGAAAGGTAGAGTGAAAGGTCCCAATTCAGACGCCTCTGAGATTATGTGTCTCAAAGGATGACAGGCAGAGGCCTCAGCAGCTCCTCAGTGACTTACAGTTGTGGTCTTGGGACTGGAAAGTGTTTTCTATGAACTGTGTTTGGTGTTACGGGTAGCATTCAGAGGTCTTGTTCTGTGGAATAGGCTGCAGTTTGTCATTTTGCAGATAGACCTTGCACAAAATCTGCAGTGGCGAGCAGTTGCACTTCCAGGTTTTTGAGGTATTTTCCTTTGTGTTTTTACATTTCCTCTGGCACCTGTATGATGAGCACTGTCATACCTGTGTTTTCTGGGCATGTGGCTTTTTAGACAAATTAACCTTTTGCCATTTTACTGAGGAAACAATTTGCAGTAATACTTGATGAAGTAAAACAGATTGTGGAACTGGAAGTCATTTTGAATTTCACAATACAGAAAGAAGTTGTTTTCTAAATGCTACCAAAAAAAGAATTGTAATTTGTTTGTGAATAACATCTAAAAGCAGATCCAGATCACCTTTGAAGGGAATGCATAGTGAAGTGCTGGAAGTTCACATTGCAGGCTTGACTAGTGATCCTTGTTCATGCTGAAATATTATTTACCTTAGTAATGTATTTTTGGTGAATAGTTTAACATTTCAACAGGATTGTGAATATGTATAAGCATATAAGGAATTATTTTGCTTCAAGACTTTTCAGAGACCTATTTCTTCTTCATATGGTAGATACATTATTATTGTATATTTTCCATTAAACATTGCAACAATATGAAAAAAATAGCTGATAGCCTTAAAGTAAATACTTCTGGAAATTGTTTTTATTTGTGCTTTTCTTATACTTAAGAAAAAGTAGAAAAATATTTTTTCCTTGAGCTGATGCATCTTCAGAAACTTTGCTTTATTTTCGGTCTTTGGATAAGTAATTATTTTTTGAAGATGACCTGCTAAGCAGCAGTGGCTGTGCAAAAAATCACTGTCCTGTGGAATATGCACTTTGGGCTCTCTTTAAGGGGTTGAATATAGGGATGAGTTGTTATTCTTATGATAGCTTTCATAGCATTTATGCAAGAAACTTTTTTTGTGGCAAGGTTCGAAGTAACATTTAGATCAGTGCTAGTTTAGTTGCATCAAAATAATATTCCTCTTACTATTTTACTGATGGTGCTCCATTTCTTACACTTGTTTCTGAATAAAATGAAGCATTAATTTGTTGTGTAAAGATAGGAGGTACAGTTTTGCATTTAATACTTTGTGAGGTTTTGCATTTAACATTAAAGCAAATGTGCAATCCTTTGGGAACTTACAACATGTAAAGTTACCTCATTTGTGAACGACTGTCATCGTATGTGTAGCTGAAACAGCACTAGGGCACTCAAGAGAGGTTAGTGACATCAATTTCAATAATACCTCCTTGCAAAAGACACCACCATCTAATAATGCAAAATGAAGCATTTCAGATGGATATAACAACATTTACAAATTCTTTTATAAATGCAGTTTGTGGACAACACGCGAAACAAAAAGTACTGACATTTTGAATATATAGAAACATAATTTCTGAAAACACCCAGTACTTTATATCACTGATTGTTTTGAACATCCCTTTTGTAAGTCTAATGCTAAAGCCACTTTCTTTTTGTGTATTCATGTAATTAGTCTCATTATAAGGTTAGCAGTTTTGTGGATGCTTGCAGGATCTGGCCCCTGGAGAGCATTTTAAATTCTGCTTGATAGAGGAAAAAATTGTTTTCTGATTGTATTTCTTTTGGTAGTTCAAGTTTAAAAATCTTTATAATTTAGATTCTCACCAAAAGATTTTATTTAGCATCAGTGTCACCTTATGAATTACCAGATTTAGGTTTCCTTGAGCTTCGATTGCCTTGTTAGGATTGTGACATTTGATTGATGTTGTGTTTCTTAACATGTCGGTCATCTCCCTTAGACTCGAGCACTGCAACCATAAAACATCTTGGAATAAAACTGCAGCATGTTTATCATAAATCACACGATACTTTTCCATCTGAATCTGCTTCATTAGGCTTCTGTAGTACTACTGGGTCATTAGATGGCATGTAGAAAGAAATCATTTCGGCAGTAATCTGTCAGGCACGGAGAGCCCCCATGTGTTTGACATAAAAATGCCTTAAAGATGAAACCACATTTCACTGTTCTGTATAAAAAACTCTACAGGTGCAGAATTACCTTCTGCTCATGATGGTATTTTTAGATTTTACCAATCTTCATTTTCCTTCAAAGATTACGTTGCTTTTTAATAGTTCCCATAGCACAGGAAATCAGTTAAGGATACTAAGGCTAAAGCAATTACACACTGAAGCTTTTCAGCTGGAAGCTCTCTGGTATGACACACATAGCTTTGAATCAGTTTTAAAAAACTGAAACAGCCCACACCATTCACTAAAAGGCACCTACTTTGCAATTAGTTACGTTGGTCTGTTTCTCTGTGAAGTTTTTGTTTTGTTTTTGTAAAGTGGAAAATTCAGGAGAAAAAATGTTCAGGAGAAAAGGATGTAAGGGCTTAAAAAATAAACAAATTTATTTGGAACTTGTGAAGTAACATTCGTTGGAAATATTCCTTAGAAAATCTCAAGACAGAAATCAGGAATTACTGCAACTTCATTAGTCACTGCCATCACAGTAATATTTCAGTTAACCAATGTTTGTTCCTCAAAGTGTGTCTGAACGAACAAAGTTCCGAGGTGCCTTCCTGGGGATAGTATGTATGTGGGTAAGAAACTCATGGCAGGTATCTCCAGCAGCTGAACCGCAGCAGGAACTGTTTTTCCCTGTTGCAGTATCTAACTCAAGCTTTTGCTTATCCCACAGGTCACTTCACAGGGAATTTAACTCTCAGTCTTAGTGTTGCTCCAATGTGTGTTGTTCCACATAAAGCTGCTGAAATACCCATGCTGTTAAACAAGGGGGTGGCATCCCAGCTAAGGCTTTGCAAGCCCTTGTACTAATGATATAAGGGCTCGTGGTGGCATCATTTGACCATTAGAGCATTTAAAGAATTTTATCTCTTGGTCATACGTGAGGTGGAGGAAACAGAAGACCCAAATTATCCACCATTTAGAGAGGGTGGTGAAAATGAATGTATAAATGTATACCACTTTTTTTCATAGTTATTTATTTCTGTAAATTGAAATGGAACTTACGCTTTTCTCTCTTTCTGTTTTTCCATGTTGGATATAGAAATTTGGACTATTAATTTGATGGATCATCTCATCATTGTCAAACTCGGTGAATGATGCTGCTTGTCCTGCAGCAGTATGTTCTTTGCCAGTGCTTCCCCCCATATTTATTGCTAATGAGATAATTAATTAGTTTAAACTCTTTTTCATTACTCGAATAAGGAATTGCAATCTCTGAAGAACAGCACTGAGTAACACATCTGCCAGAGTTGCTGATCCTCTGATTGAGTGACCATATGTGCTGCAGAGGCTAGAAACAACAGACCAGAGGTGATGGTGGTGGTTCTTGACTGCTTTAACTCCGAGTGACCTTGCCCTGGACAGGGTATTTTTGTAAGCTCACAGTGGCAATTGCTGCTGGTGCCATTTTTAATGTAAATCTGAGCTTAATGCTACGAATGGGCAGAGATCAAACTGGGATTTAAATAACAGAACTATAAGCCAACCCATAGTATTTTGTTGATTGTAAATGGATAGGAGATGGTGTTTTAGTAATCTCTGTTTTAGTTCATTCATGTGTAGACACACGAGGTGGTTTAATTGGAATCTCTAGTATTTTGGTGCTTTAACGCTCTGACACATTAACTCTGGCTTAGCAGTTAGTGTTTATTCATTTTGAGAGCACTGTAGGGTCATTAATCCTCAGAGCCCTCCTGAGAAGTAAGAGATAGGAGATAGGCACTCTAAGTATTATTATTCTAATTTTACCAGTGGGAACACTGAGATAAATAATTTGGTCAAGGCCACACAATAAGCCAATGTGAGCTCTGAGAATTGTTTTGGCTGTTAGCCCAGTGGTCAAGCCAGCCCTTGCAACATTCTACATTTTAAATTACACACTTACGCCTTATTATGATGATGATCCCATAGCCTGTCTGGGCAGATAGTTGTCTTTTCCCTTCAGGTACTAAGGTGAGTGTGACTACAATAAAAACTTCAATATGAGGAAAACATTATGAAATCAGAATCTGAATCTAATATTATTTGTGTATTTTTAGGAAGAACATAATTAAACTTTGTCTCTCATGTTTTGCCAAAAATGGGTGCAGATTCTTTGTCTCGTTTATGCAAAAAGGGAATGATTAATAGAAATTATTTTCTTAGACATCAGTTTGTTAGTCTCCTTTTTGATTGGAGGAGAATGATAAATATTGAAAGATGGTTTACTGAACTTCTCATTATTTTTGAGAAATAGTGTATGTGTGGTAATACATGCGTGTGGTTCAATAGATTTTACAGAATTAGAGCAGTCCTCTGAGTGGTATCCTTAGAGTTTCTCTCTGGAGTGTAAGTGTTTATTAATTTACAGTTTATAATTCCAGTTGCATAAATAGAAGTACTTTGAAATAACAGCTCATTTGGTAGGGTATAAGCAATGCTTTTGCACAGTGAAAGATGTCAGTTTTTAAAGTCCACCTGAGCCATACGTTGTTTTTCTCTGCTCCACAAATGGCTTAATTGCTTGTTTGGGTTTTGCTTCAGTTCCAGCCCGGTTTTGCCTTTAAAATAACCGATATTTATCCACTCGGTGAGACGTTCCATAAATGGGTTGGTGAGTGTGCTCTGCTCTGCCCATGCCCCCCTTCCGTCCCTGCGAGGCCGGGGTTCAGCTGAGCTACTGAGGAGCGGAGTGAGGAACCGCTCCCATCTCCAAACAGACCGAGATGACTTCAGTGAGTGCGTGCACGGCACAGCCCGGCGGGGAGGCGGCGGGGGGAGACACACAAGGGCTTCAGCGGCTCGTAGCGGTGCTCAGAGAGCAGCGTATCGCGAGTGGTACAGGGTGTCCCGGGGAGGTGCGGGCAGTGCCGGTGCGGGGCGGGTGAGGGGAGCGCTCCCGCCCTGCCCTCGGCCGGGCACGGCTCCCGGGGTGCGATCGGTTCTCAGGCGCGGACTCGGCGGACTGAGCGAGGGGCTTATTCGTGTCCTGCGGGCCGGGTGAACGCCTGGAGGAGCGGGGGCGGCTGGCGGGGAGCGGAGCGGAGCCTGCCCCGGCGGAGCTGACCTTGAAGCCGGCCGCCTCGCCCGGCGCCGCCGTCCCCGCGGGGGTGCGGTTGATGCTGCCCCGGGGGCGGGAGCTGCAGGG
>VZRW01000466.1:127098-239472 GCA_013398125.1 Aegotheles bennettii
CTCCGCGGGGGCGTGCGGGGACTCGGGGCTGCCGCGGGGCTGCGCTGCGCGCTCGGGTCGCGGTGATCCCCGCACAGCTTCAGGGCTGTGTTGGGGGAGAGGTGTGTGCGTGGCACGGGTCTGTCTCCATGGGGGAACAGACGCGTGTAGGTGATGTCTGCAGAGAACAAGGTGGGGGGGGTTATTTGTGCCTCCTCTGCGAGTGGCTGAAGTTTCTGTGAACTTCATCTTCAAAGAGCTGGTTACCTTTCTTTGATGGGATCTGTATTAGCATTTATATGGAATGTGGCAGGAATCTCATTAGAAATGGTTTTGTCAGATTAGTTATTGCCTTTTAGCAGGCAGTTTACAGAAGACCTGACCAGGCTGGCTGCTGGTTTAACTTCAGGGTACCTGTGTGCAATCAGCATAATAGCACCATGTTAGAAAACACAGCTTATAGGAGCACTTTAACATTTTATTACTGTACTTTTAAAGATACGTGGGATAAAACAACAGCAACGTTTTGTTAATGACTCCAGTTCAAACAGAGCAATAAATCTGGCTCACACCATTTGCATGTATGCACATTTGACAAGCAGGAATAGAGAGTCAGAGACTGGGATTTAAAACTGCCTGTCAGTTGCTAGCCAGCTGTAATTGCAGAGGAATTTAAATATTTTGAATGACTTTAGCAATTTTCTTTCTTTAAAAAACCCACACATTTCAAAGTATGGCAGAAATGTTGAAAGGAGTAGGGAAAGTGGGCTTAGCTGGCTTTTCTGCAAGGGATCTCTTCCACAGTCTAATAGGAGCATTATATTTTATGAAAGATGTGCCATCACACGCAGGAGGCTGGGGCACGGTCTAGTAGTGGGATGCTGGACTCTGTGCATCTCAGACGTGAGGGTTTGCTTAGCTTAACTAAAATCATGTTGCTTTCAGAACCGTACATGAAATTCCACCTCGGGTATTTTATGTAGATGGGTACTCAGTAATTCAGCAAGATCCAAAACAGTCTTGGTGTTTGTCAGTTCTGTTGCAATAAGGAATTTGGTCTTGGTACAGACATGATGAGAATTTATATGAATATTAAATAGAAAGTTGACAATTATTTTTGGTTACGAAGCACTTAAAAAATTTGGCTTATGGTACATTGGTTTCAGAAGTGTTTCTAAAATGAAGCAACAGACGTGCAAAGTTTTAATGTCTTGATATTCTGTTCATAGATTATAGCTGTTCTCTTATACCTTTTACTATTCAAGTTGTTAATCTGTTTTTTGAACATGCACATGAGGTTACTTCTGAAAAGTGGGCAACATTGCTATTAAGTCAGCAGCATTCCCTGGTCTCAGCAAGATCAGTGTATGTTATTACTGTTTTCATATTTGAATCATTTAATGGAAGCAAAGGGGACTTTTGGTTTTGATCCATTATAGGTGCTGCTCTGTGAGGGCATGTGTAGTGTCTCTGGCAATTATCAGTTTTCCTTCCTTTAAGCCTATGTATCTGTTAGGGATTTCATTATTTGTTTCAGTTTTTCTTCTAAAGCAATACCAAATCTCTTGATATTTTAGATGTTGTAAACATACAATATCTCACATTCCCATGGCCTTCCCTTTAGTGAGTGGGCAAGAAGTTATATTTAGTCTGTGCCATCTCAACATCCACTACACCGATACCTTGGCAAGTGTAAGTAGAAATAATCACACCCCTTTCCAAGCGTAGTTTCTGAAAGATTGAGTTTAGTGTTTTTACTTCTACATGAATAAATATTTGAGATTAGAAAAACATAACAATAAATGGGTTAAAAAACTTATTGTTATCTAGCAAGGTGTTATATTCACTCATTCTAACTTTAAGGCAGATCAGTAATATCTTTTATGGTGGAATTGTTCAAATTCTGTTGGGTAAAATTTTCACATGGGGTCTCAGTTTTGCTCATAAAACACAAAAGTTTTCCAGGTACAAGAGAGAAATTTATTTATTCAGTGATAAACCTTGTACTATTGTAAATGGTATAAAAGGTCTAGAAAAATGTCCATAAGTATAATATTGGAAGTTTGGACTTTCTCTACAGTCATGAAAAATATTGCTATTAAATGTTAACAAATTTAATTAAGATAAATGTTAGAAATGGCAAATGAAGCAGAAGATTGGAAAGGAGAAGGAAAAGAAATATGACTAACTCTTGCTTTTAATTTATTGTGGCAGTAATTGTGAAAAAGTACCAAAAAAGTAAACCAGGGGAAAAAATGCGTAGTGAATTTTAACTGTAGAAAATATCTTGTTTAGATTTTACTACATATTTTAATTTAAGTAAGTCACATGCTAAGTTATTTTTAAGAGAGCTCAAGCCTACTGAAGCCAAGCTTTTACTTGACTTTTGTGATACAGATGTTGTAGTTTTTCTTCCAATGATCATGTCACAAGACAGTATATTTCTAGAATTTAGAGAATGGGAACAAATGTGACGGAGTTTTAATTACTTCAGGTGATTTTTCAGTGTTTTGAGATTTTCTATGCATACTCTAAGACTGGGACATAATTTACCAAATCTCCTAAGAACTAAGCGTAACTTTTGAAATGTGAGAACTTTATGTGAGAATAAGGTTTACTTTATAAAACTATTATTCTGCCATAAATAATCATATTTTCAATCCATCTAAAAATCAATTTAGAAAAGTTAACCTGGCTTTAGTTTTGCTTTGGAATATGTTACAAAGGAATAGTTCTTATAAATTGAGTTGTTAGGAAATAGCCCATGCAGTAGTATACACTGCTATGTGGATGATTGATGTTCACAGGTATACCTTTTTGGACACAAAACATACCATAAGTACATAGTCACCACATTGAAGTGCAGGCTTTTCATTTAAAAAGGTGCATCATAAATTAGTTTTCTCTAAAATTCAAATGCTGTGGGGATTGCATTTGGGCAAGATACCAGATAGGTTAGTGAAACTAAATGAATGTATGACGGACTCTTCCCTGGTAGCATTTCTTTCTAAATTTGTTTGTGAATTAAGTTTCATTTTATAGCCTGAGATACCTTGTCAGCAGTGGAGTTCTGTACCTGTAGGAATAAGTATTTTCCTTTTTTTTTCCTTTTTTATTTTTAAGGTCTCAAATGGGGATGTTAAGGAATGTAGCAAAGTTGGTGTCTTCAGTGACATTGTACGCTCAGTACTTTTATTTTACTTGAGTTTTAATTTGGACAGTATGAGAATGTGTTTGCTTTGGGGGATTGGAATAGAGTGTAAGCATTTCTGCTTTATATTTGTCTTCATCATGCCTGTTCTGCATTTGATTTCAGTTAACCATGTTAAATTGCATAGGCTGCGATTTCCCTTCATTGTCATTGAAAATAAAGCACAGTATGGCTTCTTCCACGAGGTTGCAATCAGAGGCTATTTTTGTTCTGTTGTTAATTACAGATTTCATGCACAGCAATGAGGCTTCTAGAGAGCGATATTTTTCTGATGGTCAGGAATATTTAAAAAATGCCATAGTGTCACTGGGACTTATTATTTGCCTTTCATGAACACGGAGACACACACAAACTTTTTCTTAAAGTGCTAAAATGGAGAAATTGCTGGAGTCGGTAGTAATACCCAGATTCAGCAAAACTAGGTTATGAATTCAAGCAATTAAACATGACAAAATGCCCAGTTTTACTGCCCTGACTTAATATGCTTTGTGTATTTCTTTTTGATACATAAAAACAAAAAACAAAATTTTCTTTTCTGTCAGATGTTCACAAAAAAAAGTACACATCTAAGCCCCAGAAACTCTTAAAAATCCTCTTGCTTTCCATTTGCACCTTCAGTTTTGATTTAAATATTTTTATTCTCAGGAGCAAACACTAATAATTTCTTCAGTTTGGTGTACCTGGAGTTCAGGAGCTACTCTTTTATGTACCTGTAATTTGGTAGAGATAATTAACATCAGACTGCTTGAATATTTAGGAATTAATAAAAGAATCTCTTTTAAATAATATTTAATATGTATTAAAAACAAGATTTTGCTAAAGATCATTAGAAATTCAGCCAAGGCCAGAGGATTCTGTTTTGTTTTGTGCTCTTGTCTTTATGTATTTGATTTTCAGTAATTTTAAGCTGTTTCCGATCTAATAATTGCAAACTTAACTGGGTAGAAGAGGGGAGGGAAATAACCAGATGTAAGTCTTGGTACTAATGACTAATGGACCAGCCTGAACTTGAACAGCGCTTTAGCAAAGATTATCAATTCACCACTTGAATCTTGGAACGTGATGTAAAATGCAAAGACCAACCTCCCACCCTTTGCAGATGGAAATTTCTCTGTCTACTTGTGCTGTGGTGCTTTCTGGGCAGGTGCCTGTGGTTTTTTAACTTACATGTTTTCCTTGTTAAAGTTGAATTTTCTGATTACATGAATAATAGTAGTTCAGTAATGAGTTTTGATCCTTTTTTCAGGTAAGTAAGTTGTAGCTTATATAAGGATTTGTTTCTGACTCTTAATTAACCTGAATCTAATGGCTCTCTAACTGTAAAAATATTTTACAGCAAAGTGAAGTGAAAGGCAGATGTGGTACCGTCACTGGCTGCTTATTTGGAGAGGAATTTGTCTGCTGCTGAGAATTTACACTATTACATGATATTCTAACAAAAAAAAGCATCATTTCAGTGGATAGTGTCATGTAGGATGAGACTTGGTGTCTTTGTAGAGCTACTGCTGCACTGGAGCAAGTCTTTTGAGAACATGACATTTAGATTAAGCCCTAATGGAGTATCATGGCTCTCTCCTTTTGTACTGTTTTACATGACTTGTATGTTTTTGTCTTGGTGTCACGTGTTCAGCTTTTTGAAATTACTCTACCCTTCTGACCCAGTGTGTCGTGTAGTATTGTAATCCTGGGGACTGCAGTTCAGTTCTGGCCTCTGATTTTTTGTGACCCAGCCTTTTAATGTATGATATCAACAAGTGGTGTGTATAAAAGGAAGAGATTCATTTTTCAGAATAATATATTTGCTGTCTGCTGTCTATGCAGGGAAAGTTTGATATTTGGTTATGATACAGAGGAACCTTTTATTTTTTGTTAGAATATTCTGCAAGACTAGATTTAAAGTTAATATCATCTAATGTTTACATTTGAAGACTTTTGAATTTTCAAACCACGTATTTGTTTATAAGGTCTCTATGATGAGCAGTGGCATGATGTCCCATTTTGCCAGTCAAGCCAGCGCTACTTGAGGTTGTAATCCCGCACTAATCTTGGCAGTTACCAGGAAAAGCAGGATACCACTGCCTTTGCCAGGGAGCAAAATCATCTGATAACCAGATCTCATTTCAAGTGACATTTCATTCCAGTTGAGAGAATTCCCCAGTGTCAGCAGACTGAACTTTCTACCAACAAAGAATCCATGGGAATCAATTCCATTTTGACTTTCATATTTGGAAGTATGAGCCTTCTCCTTCATGCTAGCTTGTTCTTCAGTAATATTTACTAAAGGGAGATGTTAAGAATGGCATTAGGTATTTTAATGTAGTTTCTTTACTTTGTAAATTGTATTTTACTTTGAAATTGTATTTTCAAGATGTCTCCATCTTTCCAAGCAGTATCTGTAATCATGAGAACAGGTAAATCAAATTCAGCACAGTCGTCTAACAGTTTAGCAGGACTTCTGTTTGCTCAGATTTTAGACTCAGATTAAGAACAGGGCATTTTACCAGCTCTGTGTGGGAGCTGGGGTTCAATGATTGCACCCTGTCCTAATACAGTGATTTGAAAATGGTCTTTAGCACTAGGGAACTGGGGTAAGAGAAGAGCTCAGTTTTGCCATATGTTAAAATCTGTGAATTGTCAATGAAATTAAACTTTACAAAGAGTTTACACGTGGATGTTGAGTCATCTTTTGGATAGGCAATAGGCACAGTAGGCTGAGCTTCTCCACAATCCTTGCATGTCCTAAAGGAGGAGTAACCATTCATCAAGTCATGCCATAAATAAAAAGAAGCAATCTTCTTAAATGAGAACTGCAAATAATAAACATTACCCATGTTACACAGCTGTTACACACTCTTCCTATAGCAGCCGTTAACTACTGAACAATGACAAGTCAACTAGAGCTTAAGCCTGTTAGTATTTTTTTTAATTAATAGAAATATGTTTGTATGTTATTGTTCTAATTAATTATTATGATTCAGACCTTGGGTGAGGCGTTCTGAAAAGGGGAGTAATTCTGCTTTCATTCATTTTCTGCAGTAATTCTGCTTTCATTCATTTTCACCTATGCATACCTGAGCAAGCACTGAACAAAATTCCATTGTGTTGTTAAAATGAGATATTCAGTGGTGATAGAAAAATAGTGATGGAGAGAACCACTCTCCTGTGTCACAGGAGACCTTAGTGTTTCATGTTCTTGGTGGACCTGAAGAAAAAAAGGTTCCCCTTCTTCCTGCAGCAGTCTTTCATGACAGGAGTTCTGATTCAAGCCTCAGGCTTATGTCCCACACAGGTTTTAATTTCTGTATTTTGGTTCAACCCTTTCTAGTTGTTTTTTGTTTTGGGGATCTTTACTTTTAATGTAAGACATGCTTTTTTGAACATTTTGCTTTTAAATAACAAAAAATGAATTAAAATTTTTAACTAACAATTGGGAGCCAAATATTAGGCATAATGTACAATATAATCAGGATTATATGATGATTATTGTAAGACAGTATTAGACATTTGAGACTGTTTCTCACAGCTGAGTTGAGATCTCTAAGCTGCCTATTGGACTTTATGAGGCAGAGGTTATAAGGTTTATTATTTTGCTGAAGTCGCTAGAAAGTTCTACCCAGAACCTGTTATGCTTCTGAATTTATAGAAGTCTGTATATGTAGATGTATGTGTGTGTGAGAGCATCTGTCTCATAAAAAGATAAAAGTTTATAACTTTTGCTGATATGTTCAAGAGTTGATTACCTCTGCCTGCTCTTGGTTCCCATCATTTCTCAGAATAATTATTACTAGGTACATTTATCCTGCTAATAGAACCTTGCAGGGCAAGTGTGGGGAGAGAAGAAATGCAAGACAAGGACTTGGAAGACAAGTCTTTTTTGAAGAAGGACTGTGAGAAGATGATAGCAGCATGCTTGGCCAGTTTAGCACCTCCAAACTTAGAGGGAGTATATCCAAGAAGATCTGAAGGACTGTTCTTGGGTAACCTCCTTCCGCCTGTGTTATGCCATGGTTTTATGTTACCAGTTTGATGGACCTGGTGAGCACTGGGTTATTTCAGTGACTCAGAACTCTCAGGATAAAGCACAGCAGTAATAAAATGGAAAATACCTATACAGTTTTGGAAGATATATGCACCTACGCAAACTGATGCAAATCTCTTCCAGAAATGTGTAGTAAACTCTGTTTAGGTAATGAACAGTTAAATGACTAATATAAAATAATGGTCTGTGACTCATTGGCTAGTGTAGGGCTTGGCTTTGACTACGCAGGAGAACAAGAAAAGTAGAGGATACAAATTTCAACTGATCATGCACTGTGAATATACGGCTCAGGTACGCTGTTTTGTGCATTCAGACAAGTGGGGTGGTTTGGGCTATTCTTATTTTCTTCAAGTTTTATCACTACAGAGGAGCCAAGGGCATTGTGGCCATTAAGATAACAGAAGACAAAGATGGATGAGGAAGCGGAGATTCTTATGGGGAATTATCTTTAAAAATGGCATGCAGGATGAATGCGTTTGTTCCCCCAAATCTTTATGTCTGTGAAGCATAAGGATTGTGAAATTTTAACTGGATCCAAGCAATTTTTTTCAGGCAGGTATTTCACTGGGGCTAGGGAGGGGGGTTAGGTAACCAAAAATCCTTTTTCGTTATTTTAACAAATGAACACATTTTATCAATAGTTTAAGAAAAACAGAAGCGTGGAAGAGAGCATTACAACTTAGACATGTTTCATTTTGACATTTTAAAAGGAGTTGCCCTTTTTTCTTCACTGAGAAATTTCCTTCTTATTTTCCTGCGTGATGTAGAATCGCAAAAACATTTGGGTTTAACTTGAGTTAGTAGCAAACGTTTCATTTGATCTTTCAACATTGCAGATAGTAGACTGCATTTTTGCTTAAAGCAACAAGTTCTAACATGCAGTTTGAGGTGACAACATTGGCATGGTCTTCTCCATGTCTGTAATGAGTAGGATGTGAAGCTGTGGGCTTAAATTACAGAGAAAGATTTAGATTATGCATTAGAAGGCTTCCTGATGGAAGCATACTTACTATTTAATTAGATGAGTTAGGAAGATAATGGGATTTCTATCACTGGACGCTTTTAGGAAAGGTTTGGAAAGCAAATGTCAGAAAAATGCAGCTGTATGCCTTTGCAATATGTACTGTAGAATTAATTTATAGCCAAGAAAACTAGTTCTCATGTCTGTGTATTCCTTTTACTAAAATAGAAAGTCTTTCTCAAGAACCAAGCTTATTTCCCATTCAGTGGGTGGATCACTCTTATGTCTCTACCAAGGATTTATTTTTTTAAACCAAGTTCTGGGTCTGACCTCTTACTATTTTTACACATCTGTGAAGCAAGGCAATGAATCAATATTATAAATATTTTCCCAAGAAACAAGAGTTTGGAAAATACTGGACGTCTTCAAAATTTCTGATAAAATCTTAGATCTTCCTCTTCAGTCCCTGCTTCCAACCCCCCTCTCAAATGTTTTGTAGCAGTGTGATTGCAGGTGAAACTTGGATGTAGTTTACCACATAGTTCTTTAAAAAATTCTTGGTCTATATTTAGGGGAAGCACTGAATAATCCTCTCAATAAGGGTAAAGGCAGGTACAATGTACTTAGAATTGGATGCATTTAAATAGTTGGTTCTGTATAAACTCTTATAACATCTATATTACATATGAGGGCTTCCCTTGTTTAGTATTTCCTTTAGAATTTAAGATACAAAAATATAATATAAACTAAGCTATTTTGATATTTTTTTCTTTATTTATAGGAAATATTTTTTTCTTGTGACGACTGCACAGACTTTCCCATCTTCTGTTAATGACATAACATAAAGGTTTGTGAATAAAAAGCTGATTACACAAAACATATTAGAGCATGTAACAATTATTTTTACTATTTAAGAAATATAAGAGCACCTTGGGGCCAGAGAGGCTCTGTTGTGCTGTTTTCTATGTAGCATTCTACACATTCTATATAGGAACAAACAGCCTCTGTGAAAAAAAGCTTCAGATGAGGAAACAATAGAAATTAAAAGCATATGTTCCTAACCAGTCAATGCACACGATTGGTTCTTGTCTCGAGAATTTGAGTTTACAAACTGAAATTGAAGTTGCTGGTTTCAGTGTAAACATTGTGAGAAGGATAAGCATGTTGGACACCTTCTTTTCTCATCTGTTTTTTTTTAAGCTACTAGAGCCAACAACTAGTTTGGCATAGGACAGAAGATTGTGTTTGAGGGAACTGGAATCAAATCTGTGAAGACAGTACTCTACCAGTCGTTGTGGAAAATACATCTTTCTTAAAGGCAGAGAAGGAACAGTAGGGAACAAAACCCCAGTGTGCTTCAGGCTCCTTTTTGGTAGGATACAAGCCCCTGTTGTGTCCAACCATATTTTTTTTAATTAGCTTTTACTTTTCTCTGGACAGATGAGTAGCAAAACATAATATTGAGCTTAGAAATGCTATCATTTTGAATGAAGCAATGCTGCTGTTAATTAAGTTCAAAGAAAACTGTAGTTTTCGAATAGACTGTAGCAAATAGGAAACTGGTACAGAAACACTAAATAGCATTCTGTAATAGCTGTATTAAAGCAATAGCTGCCAAGATACGTATTACTTGCAGACATTTCAAACTTCAACAGGTTTATGAAGAATTTAATATTTTCATATGCTTCAGTGTAAAGCCATCTGTCGCAGTGACAGAACAAAGTGTTGAGAACAAGAACAAACGTATGTTTATGGAAGTACTCCACAAAATGTTAACCAGACAGACACAAGGTACACAGCGGTATCTTGTAACAAATGGGCGAGGGATTTTGAAAAACATGGCAATCATCTTCAATATTTACAATTATGATTTCTTTTCTAATTTCTTTTTGTGCAGAAGTGTTAAAAAATAAAAGTCAGTCAATACAGATGGTGAGGGAAACAGGAATGCTGCGTAAAATACTGTTTACATGCACCTTTTGTCATTCTTCATGTTTCTGCTCTCTTTTCTTACCGCTTTAAGCTTATATCTGGATACAGCAGTATATATCTTATACTGTATGTAGTGTTTCATACATTGGCTGGACTCTTCAGTGCAAATTAAACATTCTCAAGCACTCGCAGGTGCTGAACTTTACTAGTACCTTCTTCCCATCCCACGCTTGGGACAGATTTTTATTCGTGACTGCACAAAAGAATGAATCATATTACAGTGTTTGAAGTCAGAAGGTGATATAGTGTGACTTTTAACCTGTCATACCCCAAATATGGGACACAGTATGGGCTAGTGAGAGATACAAAGAGATTATAGGGGGAAAAATGGCACTGAAACATCAAAAAGAAAGCAAGTGTTCAAGAAAAGTTACTTTGAATCTTTTGTCAGTGGTATTGCAACAAGAAAAATCTAGTTCTAAAGAATCTCTACAGTTGGATTTTTAGTTTTAAGGTATAAAGTATATATATAACAGTGATTCTGTTATCTTCAGATCTCCATTCTCTCTACAGGTTTGGGTGATGGGGAGAAAGAATTGAATTAGGTTGTGCCTTAACAATACCATGAGTTTTCTAGGAAGGGTATTTTATGTTTTAAAATGATAGGTCCAAAAAAGATGTGTATTGAAGGGTTATGGAGCAGGTTATGGTATAATTCCCTCCCCCACTCAGGTATGAAATCCTGTTCTCTAAGCAAGACACAACCTGGTAGGCTTGTTACTCACTTTGAATTGGCAGCATTCCACATTGATGTGTGCAAGGGCAAACCTGATTATTTTTTGATGAGACTTTTAGGTTTTACTCTAATAATCAATTTTCTTAATGAGATTTATAAACATAGCATGGATTAATTTTCACCAGGCTTCAAAAACTTAAGCCAGTGGTATGCAGAGGTGGGAATCCACAAATATACTAGCAAGATCACCCTGAGATAAACCTCAAAAGTATTCTACTATTGACAGTGTTGTCATTCTGCTTTAACTGGTGATGTTCATTCATATAATTTCATTTTCAGTCAGACAGCCTGGAAGTTTTGAATGTACTGCATTGTGGCATCTTTCAGCTATATTAAGTTGTCCCCTGATATCCTTAAAGGAGCAAGCAAAACGTGCAAGTAACCATGTCTGAAGTTTTATTTGAGTTCCGACAACTATGCAAGTGTTCTGATTTGTCCTTAGCAGCAGGGACATCTGGTGGCTCCTAGCAGAATCCCAGCTCTCTTGCGGGGTTGAGAAGGTGCTAAAAATCTGCAATGTTATCAAAACAGTAAAATCACATTATGTGACTAAATGTTTCCAAGACCTTCAGTGTTACTCTCCAAATGAAGACAAAGAACCAGCTAGAGAGAAATACAACTCCTTGATCAGACTTGAGCTTATTTAATATCTATTTTAGCTTTGGCAGAGCAGGGCACTGGGTACCAAATACCTCAGATGAAGGTGTATGGAACTGTCCCAGAAGCAAATCTGCTGTTTGTCCTCGTAAGTGTTTATCTTGATGTTTAATGTTGAAGGGATGAATTTGATCCTTTAGGCACGAGGTTTTAGGCATCCGGGTATAAAGATTTAGTTCCTCTTTGAATGCTCCTTAAATTTCGTTGAGTCCTGAGCTTTGGCAATTCACTCTGATGATGAGTTCTACCATCCTAACAGGCTGGCTTGGTGGGAGGGAGATTCTGTTCCGCTTTTCTGTTAATTTTCATTGCATGTTCCTATGTCCTTTTTTCTGAGAACAGTATTTTTTCGTTCTCTGTGCCATCTATTGGCATTTATTTTAGCTCCTCTTTTTATTTCCTTAAGATATTAGCAGCCTCAGTGTTATTCCTCTGGTTTTCATTTAAGAATCTTTGGGTCTTTTAATCAGTCCAATTTTCTGTCATTACTGTCAATGTTGTCTTGGACCCTCTTACACAGTTTTCATACAGACTTACCAGCCTTCGTGTACCTGGAACAGGTGTGTCCATATTGCCAATTCCAGGGAAAGTTCCTATAGGGTATCACGTGCCAGTAATTGTTACACTCTGCCAGGGGGTCCTGAATTCTTGTAAATAAGATTTACAAAGTGTTTGTGTTGCTGCTGAGACTTTCTCTTGTGGCTAGCAACAGAGGTAATGGCAGTGAGTAATTTTTGTGCTGACATACAAAGTTTCTTTGTCAAAATGCAGTCTCCTGTTGTATTCCTTCCAAAATATGAATGTTAATGATGCATTTGCAGACATTTTGCTTTTCCAAATATTTATATACTACCTACATGATAATTTTTTTAAAAGCTGGGGTTTTTTTGTATTAATGAGTTGTCTTTTCTTGCTCAACAGACTATCCCCTCAACTTATTTGACTTTTATTTTGATGAAAAATTGTAAATGGTGATATGATTATATTCTAATGCTGCCCAGCATCAAATTATTGTGAGAATTATTGTCTAATGAATTCTACCATGCCATTAATTAAGATTGGTATTAGCAAAATGAACTTAAGGATTTGTTACATTTACTGATACTGGTTTCTGTAGAAGTTACAGAACTATAAGGAGAATGTTGAATATAATGTGTCATCTAATAGAACTGGTTCTCAGAATGTAAAACAATCAATAGAAAATGAGAAACGTACACAGTCCTAACAGTTTGTATCAGTAATCTGAGTGGGGTTTGCTTCTCCGAGTTGTGGAAGTTCATAGCATCCTTAGAGAAAGAGTTGACCCAAAGCAGCATAGCATCCTGGGGCACATTGCTATCATGTCTGCTGGTAACAGGTTGTGAGCAGGACCTACAGCCAAATTGATAGTTGGTGTGGGGGTTCTCCTGTCCACATGTATGTGCACTTTCTCTTCTCAGCATGTTACAAAGACCTGCCACTTGTCTTCCAGACAGTAATGTTTGTTGTTTTACTTACTGCAGTTTGTTCTTTCTGTGTAACATGGAGCATCTTCTTTATTTGATTTTCTGTTAATAGTATTTCCCAACTGTCAAAAATTTATTGTTTTTTTAGGGTAGAGAGATTAAATTTTCCTCCTAGAAGAGACTGGTTTTATGGTAGCTTGTCCTATACTGCAGTTACTATCTTGCCTGTTGGTAATTAAAATTGCCAGTAGGCCCCCAGCTATTCCACAGGAGATACTACTGTGAAGTGTTTTTCCCCCATTAATAAAGATTATTGCTGCTGGTTTTGTGGCAGTTAGCACAGTTGATGTGTACTAATTTGTTTGAGCATGCCTCTCGGGGAAGATTGGGGAGAGGATCAGCTAGTTTAAGTGTACCTACCAGCCTTAGGTCTGAGATAAAGTAGCAGCAGTTTGGGTATGGACAGAAAGAAAAATTAAGGTACCTTAAGCTAGTCTGCTGGGAGGGAATAAACAAATAACTGTAGGTGCTCTAGTGGTGGCAGAGAGATTGGGAGGGATGTGCGGATTCAGAACTGCATCCTAATCATCTGCATTACTCCTGGATCACTACACATACAGCTGTATTCCTTTAAAAAAGTAACTGCTGATGCTACTTCCTTTTTGTCTTAATTTCACATGGTAAGTAAGGTTGTGCATCATGCCTGCATCTCGGAGAGGTGCGTGGAGAAGCAATGCCTTAAAAATGGTGAGGAACTTGTAAAGCTGGGCCTCAAACAGATAAATTGTCATTCATTGTCCTTCTGTCCCCTCCTTTGTTGGAGTCTTGCTGATGGCACTGAATTTCAGATGGAAGAAAAGAAATAATTTGAAGAGTTTCCCCCCTCCCTAAAGGAGCAAATGCCAAGTGCAGAGCTACTGATTAAAGGCGTATCTCTGAGGAGCCCGACAGGAGCTAATCCTTCGGATATATTTAACTAGCTTCTAATCGCTTTCACTGGTGAGTGCATCGGGAGGGAAAAGTTTCTTCTATTTGCCATAGGTTACCAAGTTCTTCAGAGTTATCCTTTTACTTATTCCAAGTTAGCCCTTTCTTTCTTCTGTCTTGAAAGTTGACAAACAATTATACTTTATTAAGAACATCGTTGCAATTCTTACGTACTTACTGCCAAGAATAAAATAAAATTTCAAAGTTTATTTACTGTGGAAACACTAGTTCAATAGTTTCTCTCTTTAATTGCACCTCTATGGCATAGCATGAGGTCCCTTGGCTGGTAGTGATAATAGAGGTATTATTTTCTCCCCTTAAGCAAAATGATGTGTTCCTAAAGTAATTCGCTGCAGTGCAAATTATAACTGCTCTTTTTATCGTGACAGGACTGTAATCATCTTGTGTCACTGGTCACCTCTCTACAGCTTATTGGTTTTCAGTGCTGTCAAGGGGAAATAAATAAAAAGAGGAACATTTTTTTTCTTCAGCTGGTGCCAAGGCATTTGGTGTTTGCATATTGTATTCTCTATTGTATGTAGAAAATAAGTGGGTGATTATTAGAATTATTTTTATATCATGGAATAATTTGCTATTGAGTGAAACATGAAAGCCACTTGGAACATTAAAAAACATTTCTTGTGGGGTGATTTATCTATTATGCAGTTTCTGTGAGATGTTTTAAAGTGTTGCTTCAAGTCTACATTGCGTATCTACATAATTAATGTAGATGAAGAGGAAAATGGGAAGCAAAAGTTGTTTTAAGTGAGATAGTCGAGCAGTTAAATGTTCATTGAATTGCAGTCTGAGACCTTGGGAGGGGCAAGGGAAGGGTATTAGGTTATAATAGGTACAGGTAAAGAATTATTTTGGTGCAATTGTTTGTATTTTTCGTCAGCATCTCCCATGTGGGTCATGATTCCAGTGCACAGCCTTGTAATCTCCTGCAGTGGCAATGATTCAGCTTAAAAATCAATAGGGCATGAGGTGTTTCAAGTTCTCATTATTGTAATGTGTCAACATCATTTCAGTGACCCCAGAGCCCTGTGCTGGCTGATTTGTTCTCTGATTTATTGTGCAATCTTGTAGGGCAAACTATAATTTCACTTGCAACCAGAAACTCCACTTTTATGGTTGGCGTCCTGGGCTCCCATCAGTAGGATGTTCAGAGGTAATCAATAGCTGGGCTGGCTTCTGAAGGTTGAATGAAGTTGTCAAGCAGCTAAATTACAAAGAATACAAACAAAAGAACATTGTTATGTTGTTATTTAAATTTTCATTCCCTATCTACTCAACAAATGTGTTTATCACTTAGCACTGTTGTAGTTTCTATTCCCCTCTGTGCCTATAAATTTCAGATCTTAAATTCGGTAGTTGTAATTACTTACTGTACCACTTTGTCTTTAGGTTATCTTTGTTCATCTGTGATTCTGTTATCTTCTCTACATCTGTCCAGATTTAATAACATCATGAACAGGAAACTAATCATTTTAATTGCTCAAACTTAATAAAATTATTGTGGCTTTAATGCCTAACAGGTAAAGCAGCATTGGTAATTTTGCAGTTCTCTTTCACCCCTCCTAATTTTGATGTTTCTTTGCGTGATCAAGGTACCACGAGTAATAACGATGTAGTCTATATCAGATTATCCTGGGGAATATCATACCTACTGGTGTATTTAGAGTGTCTCAAATAACACTGAGGCAGCGTAGTACAGCCGGAATCCCTTAAGACTGCCTTGACATGTACAACTGACATGCTCAACTGCTAATCAGAGCTTAAGGCAACAATCTAGAAGCCAAATATCTAAAATTTCACAAACTGATACCCATTTAACTTTAATTCTTGTTTTTTTATTAAACAGAGTTCTATCTCCAAGAGGTATTGATATGTTTTGGGGGACTATTATTGTATCCTTCCCTATTTAATAAAAAACCAACCAAACAAACCAAAAGAAAACAAAAACCAGTACATGTAGGCTAAACAGTAACTATTACTGAGTGAGAATGTAATGTTTTGGAAAATATGCTTCTTGCAACATTTTATTTCCAGTCTGCATTGGTATTTCCTTGACCATTGTAATGCTGCATGACACAGTACATTTGGCAGTAGTTTCCTGCATTTAACTGAAAGGAATATAAAAGCCTAACAGATAAATGAATGCACTGCTGAATAAGAGAAGTGCAGGGTTTCTGAGGTAAATTTGGTATTATATATTTTGAAATAGAGCTCAAGATGACCACTTTTATGACTCCTTAAAGGATGTCAGTTCTGTTTTAGATACTTGAGCTACTCATTGCTGTAGGAGTCGTTCGCTGTGTGGTTGCTCTGTTTGTGTACCCTTCCCATGCTAGAAATTTGCCTCCATCTAAACGAAGGAGAGATGGATAGCTGGTCCACCTCAGTGTCAGTTCTTTCTTTTTTGGAGTATTATTTAATGAATTTCACCAACATTTAGGCTCCATAAAATTGTAATCCTTGAAGCCCTGAAGCAGAAGCACATGCATTTCTGCATCTGGACATCTCTTCTTGGATTCAGCCTGAATGCTAAAGCATGTTAGCAGATTGTCAGTTAAGTGAATAATGTCCAACATCTGGAAATGCAAAAGCAGTAGGAAGCAGACCATCTGTATATTTTATGTTTCTTGAAAAGTTGATGACTGGGCAGAATTTTTCCAGTATATGTAATAGATTTAATATTTTCCTCCTTCTGGAGTACTTACTTTGGTAGAACTTTCAATTTAACAATTGAGAGCTCACAGCTTATCTAATGAGAAAACATCAGGCAGCATATAAATGCATGTGAGCCTTAAATTAAATAAATCTGAAATTAGGCAGTTTGGAAAAGTTATACAAAACAATAAGATCCATGTTCACCACCAAATCTAATACAAATAAGAGACTAGTAGGAATTGAAAACAAAATCAGAAAAAACTAATGCCTAAAATTCAGGATCAGGAATTTTCTAAGTGATTTTCATAGTTGTGTAATAGTAATTTTGCAGTATGATTAACAAATGTTTATTATTTTATTAGGGAGATTAGAAAGTTAATAATTCTCAAGAATCTGCATTCTTTTGTCCTCTGTTTTCTCACCAGAGCCATGCGTTTTAATTACAGTCTCTGAAACCTTTTTCTGAAACAGTGTCCCTGTAATCTGGGGGCACACAACAAAAATAATTAATACTTTTTAAAATCTCATTTGCAAAATTATTACTTTTAGGTATTATTATTATTATTACTATTCAGTAGACTAATTTTTCAGTCTCTCTAAGGAAAGGTTAATATTAGTGAACATAGTGTGTGTACAAATTCTTGCCTGTGCTTCTCAAATACTGAAAAATCCTGATGCTTGACTACAGTAGGAAATTGTGCAGAGATTTCAGATGCTTTGTGAAAATCTGTATTAGAAGCCCTAGTTCACTGTGGGAAGGGTGTTTTTAGTATGAAAGTGTCTCATAATCATTTACTAAGCTGATCTATTTAAAGACTTTTCCATGAAATTAAATTAATTGTCATGGGGTTGGTACAGCTCTAGAAAGTTAACATCTATGGCCTTACGTATTGCAAAAAGATGTGGGTCTTTTCTGCATGAGAATTTGACCTATATAGCAGAGTAATCTGGCATAATGCAGAGAAGGGAGACAAGGGACAAGGTGGGCTGTAGCAAACCTTTCAAGTGTTGCACGGGCCATGAAAATCTGTGGAGCTGCTGGAAGGTAGATAACCTGTGCAAATTAATTTGTCTACTGTGCATCCTATGATGCATAATTCATTTTACATTGTAAGTGTCCCACATTCTGGAGGCCAGGACTGTTTTAAAGTATCTTGTTTCAGCTGCTCATACACTTCCTGAAATGCTTATTTAAAAATAAAATGTCATAAATACATGGAAAATTTGCAAGGAAGTTCTCTTCACTGTTGTTATTTTTAAAAAAACTTCTCATCCTCAGCATAGTTTTTAATGTTCAAAGAAAAATCCTTTTTAGTTTGGCCTTTTATTTTTTTCTCTTTTGCTGAATACACATTGCACCATCAACCAGAGGTTTCTAGAGTGTACAAAATATCAGAGTTGGATATTTTAGTTCCTCCTGAGTACTTTGGAAACTAGAGACAAGTGTTGCATTGCTATAGAGGTCACCCGCTGCTTTTTCCCAGCTGTCAATGGAATGTTAAGGAGTAGACACCAGGTGTAACTGGTATTCTGTGCATTTGGTACCCAGTGACCTTGTTGACTTGCTTAAGGCACGTGAGAATAAACTTTTGGCTTGGGTGGTCACTGACAGCTATCGCAAGACTGGGTGAGGAACATTGTTTCTCAACTAATAATGGAGTTGGCAGAGTTAATAAGGCCTTGTGTGTGATGTAAAGCTTAACCCTTAATCAGGCACTCTACTTGCCTGTAATGTGCTAGATAGGAAGTGAAACCCACAGATAGCTCCATGTTTTTATTTTTAATTTTTTTATTATTATTTTTTATTTATTATTTTTTATTATTTTTAAAATTATTATTTTTTTTATTTTTGAGTCTGGTTTATCTATTTCTGAACTGTAACCACTGCATAGCAGAAAACAGAAAAAAAAAGAATTTATTTTTCATCACTGTCTGCTCAGTCATTTAAGTTATAGGTACACTGCTGTTGTACTTGGTATGCTGTTAATTGTTTTTGATAGAAGAAGTGTGATTAGTTCGTGTTACATCACAAAGCAAACTTCAGCCTAATTTGATTATTCAAATAAAAGGTACAGCACAGTTCAGCAAAATTCTAGACAGTTTAATTCATTTGGTATGTTTTCTTTTATTTGGAAAATCCACTGAGATGGAAACTTCACTGAGATGAGATTTTGGGTTCTATGTATTTCCATGGATTGTGGAAGGCAGGTGGTCAGACCACCTTGGTTGGGATTTTGCCATACTCTGCTCTAGCTAGGTGAGGAAAATGGAGACTTTTAAATTTATTTATTGATTTATTTTTAATCTGAGACTCACTGTAATTCCAACTGGATATATTGTTTTCATTGTGTGCTATTAAATACCTGCCAGCCCTGCCACTCTAGGTAGCTGCAGCAGTGCCTGTATCATTCTTAGTCACCTTTTGGGGGGTTATGAAGCTCAGTGTTTTCAAAGCACTTTGGAAAGTGCTCACTTAAAAGGATATTCTGTGTGTGTAAAATACTGCTGTTCGTGCTGAAGCTTGGACAAACTATAAACCTCTGTGGCTGTAGAAAGTTACTGAGTGCTGCATAAGCTGTTCAAGTGCTGCTTTACCAAATCAAAGATACTGTGCTCAAGCACTATAAAAAGGAGAACTCCCATGGTGAGAGACAGCTTGCTACAATGGCATTCAATTCAAGGTCATACATGACGTCAGTCACGGTAGGGAAAGAAGCCAAATTAAGCTTTTTTAGCAGTGAAAATACATTGCAAAATAACATTAAGGGTGTGAAGATACTGGAAAGGAAAACAATAAAATCCATGTAGCAGAACAGATGTGTAAGCAATGTTACAGAAACGGGCATCAATATACTGAGGCACTTACACTTCATGTATCACTACCTGAAACACTTTCCCTATGTGATTTTGCCTTTGTGTGGCTTTGCAGCATCTCGCCTTTGTTATTACAGCCCTTACCTGGACAGACATCCGTTTATAAGAAGTCGTTGTGAAATGAATGGGAAGGTCATTAGCAGCCACAGCACTGATTTGATGATGAGAACGGTGTTTGGTTTTTTCTTGGGGCAGCCAACATTTGGAGTTTTTGACAGCCAAAGTTTGCATGTGTGAGATTTTTAAAGTTAAGACTTGCCAACCTTTATGCCAAAATACTCTGTGTACATACCCATTATATTTATCCTATATTGATTCTTTAATGGTACAACTGGTACAATTTGAAATTGTGACAAAATTGGTACCTTTTATTGTATAAAACCTTGGTAAATTAGTAAGCACCTGCCATTAAAGAGAAACATGCCATTCTGAGCTCCTGCAGTTAAGTGGAGATTAGAAAGATGTCTGATTATGATGTGCCTGTCAATCAGCATGGACTCATTGTGTAGTTTCCAGTCTGATTCCATGTTGATTTTAATTTCACACTGAACAAGTACTGTTTGTTACTACAGTAGGCTGAAGTGTCCACCGAGCCGCCATGCAGCACAGGAGGGTGGGAACCCTTCCCTCCAAGGAACTGAGTTCATGGCTCAAGGCCATGATGTGAGTTGACACTTGTGAGAAACTATACTCTGTGACTTCTGTCCAGGTTCAGTTCCTTTGCCAGTAAGTATCTGGTGCTGTTCTGAGCTACTTCATTTCTGTTGGTTCATTTTAGAGAGTTTTAAGCCAAACCATGCTGTCTTCTAGTGAAGCAGATGGAGATGCACAGATAATAATCCTACAGTCTCACAGAGGTGCTAGTATGGGGTATTCAAAGTGTATCTCCTATTGAGAGGATTGATCCTTGGGTACTGCTTTTTTGGATGTTTTTTTCTTCACACTTGTGAACTTTTAATCTCTTATAGTTTGTAAGCATGTTAAAGCAAATTAATGAGGTGAAATTTAGGCTGGCTTTGCTATTCTCCTCTTTGGGTTGTGATATTATCATCAATAATGAAATAGTGGTTTGTGTACAGTAGTTGTGTTCAATAGACATGGAATCTGGAAGCATTACAAAGTTTAGCAGAGGGGCATATGTTTCAGGGTGGGAATTGAAATTTTCCTGTTTGACAGGTTTCCTTGAAACCAGATCTCACACTGGCATCCAGATTTTCCTAGAAAAGACAATGCCAGAATGCTGCAGTTGGGGCTTGTGCTCATTTTGAGCACTTCAGTAAACTGGCAAAGAAGGAAAGGCAGATAGCCTGGAGGGGCATGTCTCCTGCCAGACAGTGAACGACATGCTAGTGCTGCAGGATCAGACTGAGCATGAACAGGTTCTTCTAATCTTGACAATCCCACATAGTCAGTGTAAGCACTAATCTAAACTTGAGGTTCACCTTTGTAGTATTACAGCTGTTTTCCCATAATATGCTCTGTCCTGATCTGTATTCCTTGCTGGCCAGATAGCCACAGCAAATGTAAAGCTGTCTCCAAGATGAGAGAGTTTAATTTCTTCTTGTTACATCCTAACTCCTGGTTGCCTGTCATTAGTTACTCTTAAACTTCTTTTTGTCACATTGTATGCCTTCCCCTTGACTGAGCTGGAATTAACTTTTCCTTCTCCTGTGTGTCTTAATTCTCTCTCACACACATGACATCAGAAGAAACAGCTCCTTCCTTCTCTTCTGCTCAATGTTCCCATCACTTCCTGGAGTTAATAGAATTAAATTCTAATATTAATTTCAATTTGCAATTTTGGAGCCTTGAAACATCACTTGCTCTGCATGAAGAAGGTTTTTGAATTTCTGAAGTTTGAAGGTGGTGTATTTTCAACCAAATTCACAGGCTTTGAAATCTATTGCAGTTTGAGGTATTTTACAACTCCGGGAGTGAAATGCTGCTTTCATCAAAGATTTTTACTCTGGGATGTCCATATGCTCTTTTTTCCATAGTGCTTAGAGTGTCAATTGTACCTCTCAAAATAGAAGAAACTGGGCAACAGAATTTTAAAAGAAAGCCTGACTTGGAAAATAGGCAAAGAAAACCTGACTTGGAAAATAGGCACAAATATGATAAATTACATGGTTACACAGTGAAGACATTTATAACACTGTTGAACAAACACATTGGTTACTTGTTTGCATCGCTTGCAGGAAGTATCCAAGTAGAACTGAAGTTCTTCCAAGTTAGCTGGAAACAGTGTTCTGATAGAGGAAGATTCAGGGGTGCAATCTGGGGGGAAAAAAAGGAGCAGGGCAACCACAGGGGAATGGCTCTGTAGTTTCTCTCTTTTCTTCTCTAGCACCAGATATGTGAGTTGTCTTTTCTCTCAGTATTTCCAGGCAATTGTATTTCAAAAGAAATTGAACATAATGTATAGGTGCTTAAATATTTCACATGGTGCTTCCCATCCTGCATTAGCAGGTGCTTGTTGTTCTTTAGACACTGTTCTGATGAACATGTGATGCCTTTAGAATACTATGGTAAACAGGAATATTGGATATAAAATATTCTATTGTTGAAGTATAATTTATGACTTGCATTTGATACACAGAAACATATGGCTAGCTGTGATAGTAAATTTGTGAAACACATGGATCTAAGCAACCAGGTCCCATTTAAACAGTTGTATCTTCGTTTCCAAGACCTGCAAAGCTTCCTGTCTCAAGTTTCTATATGACAGATAAATTGAGCAGGTTAAAACCAGGAATAAGTAGTTAGACACATCTTCCACAGGCCTACAGTATTTGGACAGCTGCTAGAAATGGAATTGAGATGTCTTAGATTATTTTGTCACTTTGAGGCTTGATTATAAGTTCTGATAATATTTCAAAAATTGTGTCTTGAATTCCTGATGGAAGCTAGGGGATGGATATACAGGTGACTGGCTACAAGAGACAAGGTTTCTAGCATTAGACTGGAAATTTTGAGTTCTTTCCCAAGTAGATGACTTTGCCCGTGTACTTTTCACTATTATGACAGATTATATCAGTATATCATCTCTTCTAAATTGCCTCATGTTAGAAGATCACAGTGTCTTTTTATTTTTGACAATTTCTAGTCTAGGTGCTTTGATCTTATAGGATTGAGCAAGAAGGGAAGTTATAAGATATTGCTTCCAGATTTGGGCCCTGAGCAGCCTGGTCTAGGGGAGGATGTCCCTGCCCATGACAGGGGGTTTGGACTAGATGACCTTTAAGGTCCCTTAAAACTCAAGCTATTCTGTGATTCCAAGTCTTTCCCAAATAAGTCTAGAAGGGTCCTTTGTAACATCTTGAATTTCTTTCAGAGACAACTAAAAGGAAAACTAGGAAAACTGTTTTTGAGTAAAGAGAGTGTGAAGAATCTTTGGTGGTGTTTTTTTCTACATGAATAGGAATTCCACATTTCATGAAGGTGAATTATATAGCAAAGCTGTATTATCTAGCAAAGAGGTCTGTGATTAACTTTATCACTTGATCTGCTTTAGTTTAGCAGGTCTTTAGGAGGAAACATTATTTCACCTACATTCATATTATCTGTTTTTTTCTGTCTCCCCAAAAAATATAAATGAAGACCTATTTTCTCACTCTTTAGAAGCATGAAGACATTGTTATTGTGCTCCTCTCTTCTACCCTGTTGCTTTCAACTTCCTATTTAATAAGATACAGGACATCCCTCATAAATTCTGTATCGTCAGTGTAATGTTGCTTTGATGATATATTGCGTGTTAAGTTGGCATTGGCATGAAAGGATGGTGTGGGGCTCAGGAGAGGTTGTTTTTTTTTCATTTTCACTTTTTGTGTTCTAAATTTAATTATATTTAGCAACTGAGAAAGACAGTTGATAATCTAAGAACTTGACTTTCTCCAGGATGCGTGATAAATTTTTAAGTTGATCAGTTGACAAGACTATACATTTCATAATCACCTGCAAAATCAAAGATGACACCATGAGTTGCATCGTATAGTTATTTTTTGGGTGTGGAAGCATAAATATATATAAAGAAATTATATATATATATATAATTAAAATGATTTAGTTTAATGCATGGCCCTGGTTCTAACCTGCTTTCCATATAGGGTCTCACTACTGTTGATGGCTAAGAGATCAAAGAAATAAGGTTGACTTCCCACCCAGACCTGTAAATGCCCAGCTGTGTTCTCTATCTGCTTTAGGCAAGTAGTTCTATTACATTCACTTCAGATTTATCAAGGTTCCTTGCAGACACAGTACCTACCTGCACGAGTGATTTGCCATGTGAGACACTAACTTTTCACTTGGCTAGGATTTTTTTCCTGTTCTCCCTCTGCCACTTTTCCAGAGGGCAAAAAGTCCCTCTCTGATGGTGTTTGTCATCATCTCTGCATAGCTCTGAATCAAACTTGGTGTTTCAGTGAGTAATTATTAACGCTTTGTGTTTTGAATGATTTGAATATATGCTAGACATGGTGTGAGATACTTACCATGTAAATGTCAACAGAAAGCAGGAATTTGATCAGAAGACCAATAGTGACCCAAAGGAGACAAAGATCATCACTTCTTTTGTTGTCCTTCTCATTGACCCGTGTTGTTTTGGAACCTGGATACCATATGGCACAGCTGTGCATCTCTTGATGTTAAAATCTATAGAGAGCTCTTGAACTGATAGTTTGAACATGAGGTGTTCTGACTTTTGGCCATGGGCATTCTGCAGCTGGTGGCTTCTCCCTCTCCCCCTTCCACCTGGAATTAAATCTCAATGTCCTCTATGCAGTTGAAGAACTAATTATTTTGACAGCACCCCTCTCTCTCCTCAGACTCACTTGTCCAGGGGATGAGAGGGAATCCCCGAGGAAAATCAAAGATGCATTTCTAGAACAGGCTATACCCAGTATAATCCGTTATTGTGACCCTTTTCATGTGATGTTGAATAAAACTGTAAACAGTAGGATTTTAACCATATAAACCCACTTACTGATAGTGAGTATAATGACTTGGAAGCTCATTTCAGCTTTCACTTAATTTTTCTGCAGATACTTATGTATTGTATGCTGTTATTCTGGTAGCTGTCTACCTTGAGAGCAATATAGTTATGCTTTTACCACTTTCCTTTCCATGGAATAATGAGGATCTCAACAGCAATAATGACCCTGGGCGCAAAATGTAATGTAGACAGCTCCAGCATCCTTTTTGTTCAACACCAACTTCCATAGATTTTAATTGTTTTATTTTTTTAAAAATCCTCTCTAAATACATATTTTATCCTATATTTTATGTATGATCCTATATTGTAAAATATATTACCATCTAAAAGCTCTCTCATGATTGTATTGTTTGTCTTTAATATAACTTTTGCTGTCTTTTCTTGCCCATCTTGATATTTCTATGCTTTTCATCCTTTTTCTTGGTACTCTTTATTTATGCTTCTTTCTGCACAAGCAATTTCCATCTTTTTTTTCTTCCTTTCTTATATGCCAGTTCTTTCTTCAAGTTGCAGTGTAGTACAGAACAACCACACCACCAAACTTTGTACTCTTTGAAGCAGGGGTGTTTGAACACTTGAAAACCCACAAAGAAAGGCAGATCAGTAGTTCTGACATTCTTCAAAATTGCTCTTTCATTTGAAAGGAATAGAGAAACTATGGGTGGGCAAACTGAAAGTTGGGTTGTCTGCTTAAGAATAATGAGGCTGTGAATGGAGGCAAGAAATGTATCGGTAATGATTAGATGTGGTGAAGGCAGATGTGTTCACTTAAAGAATGTGCTTTAAGTATGTTCTTACGTTTGATAATCAGGCTACAATTCATATGCATCCAGGGGATTCTTAGGAACCCCAGAGGTCAGAGTTCTCTGGATGTGCGGTTTCAGTACGCACCAACCTTGGCTGGGTGAGTTGCACTAAACCTGAATACAGCTGCTGAAGTTTGGAATTCAAGCTTTTACCCTACAATTCACTTACTGCTTCCTGATCAGCATGTTATGTACTTGTATTATTTTTGCACTAGAAGCAAGTGATGTTAATAGAGTGCAAGTAGCCTGATGACATCCCTGCAAGATTTTTCAGTAGGTGGTAAACTGAAATCCATGCATGGAGTACTGGCTATAGATAGCATGAAAATTGTCCTTACTGGAAGCTCAGAAGAGATTTTAAATGAATACGTTCATCAGTTATGCACTGCAGATTTTGCTTAAGTCTTGTTCTTTCTCAAGACTCTGTAGTGTGTATAATGTCATTGTTTTTCTTAGAGCTTTAGGAAAGCTATCATGTATACTTAATACTATAAATGTAATGGGTTGCATTCTTCATTCTAATTGGTGAAGCATGTGCATTCTTAACAGCAGATAATTGTTTTCAATACAATGCATTTCTAACTTGGAAAGCCACTTCTGCCCAGACGGTGCCTTTCCTCTTCAAGAATCATTAGTGGTAGTAGTCTGGAGGATTTATAATAGCAATAGCACCTCTCAAACCAAACCTTATGGCTGTTAATAGCTAATACTTTTCCTTAGGAAGTGTTTCTCTCCCCAGGCATCCTTTTGTCCCAGGGCAATTAGTTACCAAAACAGTCATTAACTATTGATAATGATCAGTTTGACAGGGATTATTGTGCCATGATACCATGTTCTCTAGTAATTAGATAAACCCACATTAGTTGTAGATACTGTCAAAGGCCCTTCCTTGGAGGATCGAGCAGCCTCACCGTAAGCCAAAATGAGCAGCGACTTTGCAAAAGCAGAGTAAATGATGGAAGGAAGTAAGGAATATTTATTATAATGATAGTTTTTAGAAATACTCAAGATTTCACAGGTTTATAATTTTCAGAGACAACTGCTCATGAAGAAAATAAATTAATCCAGCCACAGTTTTTCAAGAAAGCAGGGGTCCTTTCTGATGCCCTTTCCTAGAATAACAGGAATGAAGAAACACAAACACACGGACATGTAAATGTATACACTTCAAAACTGTCTGTCCTGGGAACCAAAGTAAAATCATACAAGTTTCAAGTTGATCAGGCAATAAAAGAAAAAAGCATTTCTTTTCCCTACTCTTCCCTCGTATTGTGTTTTGCTGTGTTTTAAAGTTGACTCTTAGTGATGAAATGTTGACTTAGATAATTTTATTATTAAATCTTTTCTTCCAATTAATAATAAGAAAAAGTTTAATATATAATTTTTACTTATTGGACTGATATACCAGGATATTTTAAAAATAAGTTTCCTCTGGTGCTTTGTTCCATGATACTAGCTCACAAACTTATTTCAAAGCACAGGTAGGAAGAAGGAATGTGGTGCTCACCCGCTGCAAAATTAAAAGTGATTTCTATGTATACCTGGCCAGTACCAGTTTATCTTTAGAAGTGGTCAAGAAAACACAGTTTAAAAACAAATATATTTGATTAGAGGCTTTTTAAAAATAATTAGTGTTTCATTACATTTAAAAAATATGGAAAGTTTAGATGATAATACCTGTGTCCTGTTTGAGGATATGTTTTAAGCAGCACTTTCCTCTTGCTGGTTAAATGGTTGTGGAAACTTGCTCATGTTTGCAGATCATTGTTGGTCAGTTTTAGTGTAATAAAAGGCAGACTTCAGGGGTCATGATCTGATAGAGTTCTTTTGTGTTTATTCTTTTTTTGTATGTTGGCATGTATGGAATATACGGTAGCCTTGTCCGTGGGTTCTGGGGGCAGCACCCTGTAATCTGTATTACCATACATTGTCAGGTATGACATCTATGACATCTGGCTGTATGTAAATCTGATATTATAACCTCCAGCCTGACTATCAGTGTAGTTCTGAGCATTGATTCATCATCACTTAACTCTGCTTTTGTAAAGACAACATGAAAACTGTGCATGCATACAACACTGTCTTCTGATTGTTCACTAGGTGATGCCCATGATCTTTGCTCAACAGTTACGTATGCCATGTAATCTGGTCATAGAACATATGTGGCTGGTGCCATAGAGCAGCTGAACTCTTCTTCCTTAGGAGCTTTCCTGCCCCTTTTGCCCTCTGTGGTACAGAACAGCTGATGACTATCACTGACTGGCAAGGGCATAATCAAAATCCAGATGAATTAGAACGGTGATCCACCATCTAGATTGTTAAACCAACTGACAAAACTGTAACTTTAATATGAGGGAGATATAATAGGAAGACTTAAGTGTCAAGGGCTCTAACTGTTAAATACCATACACACAGTAAGTGTTAAAATGTGATAGCTGGAAGACGTGCACAAAAAATGTCAGTAATAATGATGAGATAAACAAAAGTCTGCACTGAATTAATGTTTTAATAAAATGCCTAAGTAACATATGTGTCGCCCTGGCTAGAGTCCTAAGGTAGAACTAAAAGACTTTAATTACATAATTTATGGGTACTTCATGAGAGAGCTCAGAACCACAATGACTGTAAGGTCGTAAGTGCTGTCTGGTAAAGGGGAAAGGGAACGACAGTAGGAGTGAAACAAGAACTGACCATAGGTGACAGAGAAGGCCATCTGCACTGGAGAAGCAGTCAGGAGCACACAGAAGCTCTGTTCTAATTGGTATTATTACCTTGTAAGAAAATTTAAGAGCTTCATGCTTGACTGTCTCATAGAAAAATATGCAAAATCTCCAGCTGTTTCATGCAGTGTTCAGGGACTGTAAAAGTTTGGGTTGTTTTGCTAGTAAACCACCTGGGAAAGCACAGAAAAGAACTTGTTCTAGAAAAGTGAAAAACCTGCACTGCTGATTGGTGACTGCTGCTGGCACTAAACTTTCCAAGGCAGTTTACAATAATTGGAGATATGTATAATGTTAAGCATTTTTATTGAACTATTCTTGCCAAAGCAGCTGTTAGTTTTTGTGTAAGAGTGCTATATACATAACTTCACATTTCTGTTTAGGTATCCCTATCGCATGCTCTGAGGTTCAATCCTACACATGAAACCATATGAGAAAATTAATACCACCAAAAACTGGTCATGTTTCCTTAAATGTATGTTAGCTAGAATTTAATCTGTGATGCTCTGTAAGAATTGTGTTCAGTTATCATCATCATGATTATTTTTTAGCTGTGGTGCTGTAGCCTGTGCTCTCACATAGGCAGAGGAATTTTTTCTGTAAACTCTTTAGTTGATTGCAAGTTTTTTTTAGAATACTGCTTTCTATTTCCAGTAAGGTATCTATAGCAAAGCTTTTAGTTTTGTGCTTCTTAATTTTTAATATCTCAGTCTTTCTGTTAACCGTGTAAGCCCCTTCTAGATGTTGCTGTCCCATTCAGTTTTCTTCTGTGGTAGTCTTTGTGGCACTACTTGATATGGAAAGAAGGAAGAAAATGCTATACTTTTCAAAATATTTTTCTTCTATATCTTGTAGCAGGTCATTGAATATTTGCTGTTAGGATAAAATTACATGTCTGAGGTGAATCTAAAGAATCTAGGTTAAATAATGATTACTTGTCCCAGTTTAAATTGTGTCCCAATTTTGAACATTTTGTTATATAGTCAAATCATATAAATTAATGGTGAATCTGTTTTATAGCTGATTTTTAGTTTCCCTTGAGATGATACCCTATTAAATTATTTTGCTCTTCTACAGTTTCATGTAATTCTAAAAGCAAAGACAGAAATCTCCTTTGTTTCCAGTGGCTGTGGGCAAAAAACAGGTAGAAGTGTTTCTTTGCTAGGAAAGATACAGTTTTTCTGAATAACTTTGAGTAATTTGAAATATTTTAATGTTCATGGCAGTATAATATGGCTTATTAAGTAGCTTTGGGAAGTTAGAAATGTTGCTTTCTGGGCCACCACTTCAAAAACACCTACATGCAAAAGTAACTGGTGTTTTCCACAGTTATCATCACTGTTATTCTCAAATAAAGGCTGAGAGAAGAATGGGCCAAGGAGCCAAGCTGCCTTCTCACCATTGTGGATAATTTATCTAACTCAGGTGTGGGAAGCATTGTCAGTGCAGTGTGTACCTATTTTACAATATCAATTTGCAGGGCTCTCATAAGCTTACATAAATAATGTATTGCCAAATAAAAGCACCCCTGCTCTAGAAAACTGACATCAATTTGAGTAATTTTCTGTATGTCAAGTATAATGCGTTTTGTTAGGACAACCTTAACTAATATTTTTATTTTAATGAGATGGGTTGATAGAAATTTCCCAGAAATATATTTCAGGTTAGGGTCATAAAGGTACTCAGTATCACACTGTTGTTGAACCAGTTTGTAACATACTACATCACATTTAGATAAACTTAAAGTAATAACATTCTAAGTAATGGGGAAGAGGGACAAAGGGAAGAAATAAAGTGATGAAAGGGAGAGGTGAAAGGAAGCAGAGGAGTCATATGAGACTATAAATTCTTGTTTGTATTCTGAACAAGCAGCAAGGGAAAGAGGTCCGAAAGATTCTCTGAACCTTAAAAGCTGCTGAGAGCAGAGGTGGCTTTAGGAGAGCCGAGCACCTTTGAGTGCCATGTGGTTTTCCAAACAAGTAGAATTACAATAGAATCATAGAATCACTATGGTTGGAAGGGACCTCCAGGGTCATCAAGTCCAACCTTTATCCCATCATATTCCTAACCATTGGACCATCAGACCATGGCCTCAAGTGCCTCATCAACCTGTTTTTTGAACCCCCCCAGGGACGGTGACTCCACCACCTCCCTGGGCAGCCCATTCCAGTGCCCAACCACCCTCTCAGTAAACTGAGACAACTTTCTTGGCACCCAGTTTTGGACTAGTCATTTTGCACTCCATGACCAGTATTCATGACAATCATCTTCCTAGTTTCCAGAGAGCTCTGTAACGAAGTGTTTAGTAAGCACAGTGTCTCCAGTTTTTTAGTGGAGATATATGTCAATGTATTTATATGGCCTTGTAGGTAGTTATCTTGTTATTAGTAAAAATGCTTCATATAAAGATGAAAGTTCATCTGAAATATGTCTGGCATGAAAACCTGATATAAAAACAAATCACAAAGACCTCAGTACATTTGCTGAGGTGGGGGGATATGACTTGTAGAGATTTGTGTTATCTCGGTTCCCCCTGAAAGTACAAGTTCAGATTCATTTTACTGTAGACAGCCTCCTATGAGTTAGTTTGCATTGAAACACTGAGAATCATTCTACTATACAGTTATTAAATAAAAGACAAGATGGTGGAATCAGAGGAAGGCATTGAGGTGACAGTGACCTACTTTACTAAATCCAAGGAACGGACACAGAAAAACTGCTTCAAGATCCAACATTGCAGGAGCTAACCTTGAAAGTGCTGAAAATAACAGCTTGTGGGAGTCTGTCTCAAGTTTGTGACATTTGTGGAGTAGAAATTAAAAAGCTACAAATCCAACTATTAGATGATGCTTACACATAATTTGATTGTGGTTTATTTTAAAAGTGGTATATTTTAAAAGTCTTCAGCAATCTGCATGTGAAAAATAATCACTGTGCACTGTTAAGCAGATTTAATAAACAACCACCACTTCAACAAATTTGAACACTCCTTGCAAAATGCCTGGAGTACACTTGAGAAGAAAGATAATATGAGCTCAGAATGTGTTGTGCTGGGACTTCTGGCCTTATTTTTATTGTTTTTTGTTTGTGTTTATATTTTTTTCCATTAGTCTTAGTGAGGACCTTTTCAGTTGCATTCACTGATAACTGCATTAATTACAGCATCATTTTGGGTTTTATTGTGTCTCATTGTCTAAAGAATATTTTAATTTCTCAAGTTAAAATGTGATTTTATATGTATTTATTCAGTACAATATTGTGCCTAAAAGCTACAGATTGTAAGCTGATGTAGTTTCATTGATTTGATGGGAACATGATCAATTAACACAAGTGAAGTTTTCATCTGGTGTCTGTAATCTGCTTCTAAAACTATAGCAAATGTGGGGGTTTTGGTTTTTAAGTTTTCGTATGCCTCAGTTGCTATTTTTGTGTTGGTTGAAGGTATGGTGGAGGAAAGAAGAAAGGAAAAAAATACTGCTTTTGACTTAATAAGTAACTCACCACACATATATTTCTCTCTCTTTTTTTTTGGTAAATAAGAATGAAATTCTAAATGCTAAAAAAAAAAAGGGCAAAAAAACACCCATAAAAATTAGAATTAATGGCAGAATTGAGCTCTGTATGGTGAAGCTGTCTTATTATTTGCACCTTAAAGATACCTTCTCTTTAGGCAGTTTCTTAGACCAGTGGAGGAATAAATGCATCACAGTCACTTCATTGCCTTCCTCCCAGCCAAAAAGCTCTGTCATAAGGAATGAGCTGTCACACTGAAGAGGCATTTGAATTTTTGAAGCACTGATAGACACAGATGTGAGAAATTAACGGTACCTGGTACATGTGGGTAATTCTGCCTGGTGCTGCAGCTGATGGTACTGTACAGCTTAGCAATAATTAATAATGAACTTGTAGAGATTACATACTTGCCAGTTGTAGTGAGGGTGACTGGAATACTGGTGTTAGATCATACAGCTCACAATTCACTGCCATTATTTTTCCAATCGAATTTTCTTGATTCTATGTATGTAACACAGTGTGGCTAGGATGGGAGTTGACTGAATATTGATGAGTCATCTTAATTTTTTTAGTTGATAAATGGGTGAATACTTCTCCTTTTATCATACTTAGAAAGAAGTGATACTGTTGTTTGCAAGGAATACTGTTGTTTGTAAGGAATGCTTTTGAAGCTTTGTCTGGCACAGCAAAGTTCTCATATAGGTGACAGCAGTAACAGCCATTGGTCTAGTGGGGAGTCATTATGAGTAGAAATTAAGTTGTTCTTTGCAGTAAAATTATCCAAGGGAAAATTGCACTACTAAAGCTACTGCTTGGAGTTATTTGCCTTTCCACTGATTCATTAAACTTTTCCAGTCATGCTGAACTTAAAATTTCTTTAATCACTTGTTTTCACTAATAGCAATCTTTGCTGCTGATGTTTGCATGACATTGTTCTGGGGACATGAGCCTCAACTCTTTTGCAAGTTTTCCTTACCACGTTTTTCCACAAACTTTTGTCTTTATTCTAAGCCATCTTTTGTATATTTTAGCAAAATACTACATCCTACTATTGCAGTTTCATTTGAGCCTTGTTTTTAGTACTCTGCACTCCGTGTAAAGCCTGTGGAACACTGAACAGCACTGGCATTTGGTACTCTTCAGCTGCCAACTGTTAGGTTCATTGTAGTCTTCTCTCTGCTTTCTTTTTCTCCCTGTCCTCCCTTTATTTATGTTTCATCTGTGTGTTCCTATTTATTATATATTTCAATTTAAAACTTTGCAACAAAGTTATCATTTTATCAGAAAGCTTTACAATGCTGTTAGCAACACATTCATTGTAGAGATTCCTTAGCATCGGTTCAATTCTTCATTTTCATTTTACCTTTTATGCAGACCGTAACAATCACAAATCAATCTGGTAAAGTCAGGAGTAAATTCGTGATATCCGATTCTGAATGGGTACCTGCAAAGTACATCTGTGGTTCATCACAGCTAGTGTATGGCCATCTTCTTGGATGCTAAAACAAAGAGAACGTGCAAATATATTAGTTCTTATGCTATTTCTTTGTGGAAGTGAACATTCAGACCAGTTTTGGAGACTGTACTTCTCAGCAGACAAATACCAACAGTTTCCTTTGAAACACTCTTCCAGGGATGTATCCAGTATAGGGGACATTCGAACAGTTACTTCAGATGTTCTCGGGCCAGAAGTGCCACCTGATGCATTTGGACTGTATTAAGGACTGTAAAGGAGTCTGTGATAATGATGCCAGCATGGCATGCTTTACATTAGGCTGTGTTTACCATTTTGATATTCTTTTCACAAATGCAAGCTGATAAGGAGAACTTCTTAGAGGAAGCTAGGTATCAGCTTACTTGGGCTGTAATGCTAAGTCAATATCCTTAAGAGGCTTCCAGTGCTCATGACCTTGTGGTGAATTTGAAAATAATACTCAGAGCACAGAACTAGCAAATGAAACATGCTGTTAAATTCAAGAAGAAATAGTGTGAAAAGAAACTTAGCATGGACACTTGATTGAAAGCTTGTTTTTCCTCGCTGAGATATTTATGTTTGCTGGGATGAGTACTGGTTGCTTTGAGCCCTGTTTCAATCATTTTAGTCCAGTAGGTGGAACAACTGAATATTGAACAGTGTTAGATCATAGATAAAACTGTGTTAGGTCATGCATTTACTTCTGTCCACATGGCATTTATTTAAACAGATTGCAAGCACTATTTAGCATGAGTAGTGTATTCAGCTACCAGAGGGGGAGGTTTGTAACACCAGAGGTGCAGAGCAAATAAAAGCAGGAGTCACAAGCTGCAACCCAGGGAATCCCGACTGGGCTGGTGAGCTCAGGAACACCTTGGAAAGGCTGGAGACTCTCCCTGGAGGGCAGCAGAAGTTCACTGAACAAAATGTGGAGCAACCTGATTCAGCTTTGAGCAGGAAGGTGGACTGGAGACCTCAAGATGTTCCAGCCCACCTCAGCTACTCTTTGATTGAAACATTAGTTTCCTGGACCAGTTGCATGGTTGAAGGTGCTGTAGCATTCCAGTATGGCTAATTGCACAGACCTGATCACATCTGACAAGGAATGCTGTCCTTCCAGTTAATCCAATCCTGAAGGGCTGTTCTTTTTTAAGATAACTTGTTTACCAGGTTTTCTATTCCTTCTCAGCTTTTCCAATGTATTTAAGGAAAATCAAATCTCTTCAGTCAATTTTAATTCCCTAAGGTATTTAGAATGAGTACTATAAAAATCCAATTGTCTTCAATAACAATATTTGTTTTGTTAGATCTTCAAGTAATTTGGCCTTTTTTTAAAATTATTTTATTTTTGATGAAAGGTGGCTTTAGGAAGTGTTTGTTTTGTTGTGTTATCTAGAGAATGACCTTCAGGACTGATTGCATTTTGTTTCAGTGCATTTTCTTGTGCACTGTTTAAATAATGAATTGTAAATCAACACAGTTAAATGGGACATGACTGCACAAATTTCTGTACAAATTGGGATACTTTGCCACATGTTCTACGAGGACAGCCTTTACTAATTATGGGTATTTTTCGGTTTCAAAAAACCTTTCCAGAGGTATTCCAGATCTCTTGCTTCCCAGAGCACTAAGCTATACAAACAAACAGTTCTTGTACTGCAGAGTGGTTGAAGAGTATAAAAGTGTTTTATGAGTTAATTGTTTTTCTTAAGCCAGGGCTTTTAAAAGGTGTAAGGGAATAAAATACAGGAGAACTCCTTGGCAGAACAATTTGTGTTTCAAAATACATAGGAAAGAGTAAAAAGGGTACTGTGTTTTCTCTTTCTTTTTTTTGTGTTTATAACACAATAATTTTTATGGCATTCAGACAGTATTAATACTAAATAGCACTTCAGATATTTGGTAAGTTTGCAAAGCAGTTTAATTGTTTTTTTCCTTCATAAGTATCAGAACATATTTTTTATTTAGATTTGGCTAAAATTATCTGTCATATGCAGATCATTATGCAATATCTGTCAACATCCTACCCTAAGACAGCTATAGCAGATGGTTGAACATGTTTCATGTGGCATTTGTTTAAATGCATCTATATCTAATTTTTCCTGTAATTATTAACACCATTTTACTTCTAAGGACTCAATCTGCATTGAATTAACTACTTCTAGACTTTTTTTGCCAAATTTTGTATTTAAAAGACAGTATTTCAACCTTTATTTTTTGCAGGACAAATATTTTGCTTTAACAGTCTAAGAATTCTAGATCAGCACATTGAAAATTTACAACAAGAATGACAAATACTTTATCCTGTGCTGACTATATTGCTGTATAAAGAAAATAGGGCTTGTTATTTAATTTGTATGTCTCTCTTCAAGTGTTAATTTTGAAGGAAAATGAGAATATGGCACTTAGACCTGCTGAACTGACTTCGAGTATTGAATCAGCAATTTGAGGTATATATGACAAATATAAACCAAATCAGTTCAAGGTGCATTTGCTTGAATAAACCCCAAAAATGGGCAGATAGGCAGATTTTCCTTCACATCAGTGGTGGAAGACACTGATAAAACAAGATCTTCACTGGGAGTTGGATAATTTCACTGTATAATATATTGTTGCGATACATTACTTCTTAATTAAGCTTCACAAAATCTCTATACAAGTATGTGTCATAGGTATAGAAACATACACACACACGTATATATATATGCACACATGCACAGATAAATGTGCATAGCTAATTACTTTGGACCTGTAAATCCTCGTTGCAGTTCCTGGACATTGATTTTCTCAAGTGTGTTCCTCTTACACATCTTTCCATAAGGCTATATTTTAAATAATGTAACATAAACACAAAACCCCAAACAAACACCAAAAGGTGTTAAGTTTCTGTTTATCAGTTAAGATCTCCTGATTGCTTCAGCATCTCAGCTTCTATTTCTCTTTTCCTTTAACTAACTTCTCTCTCTCTCAGTGAGCCTCTTCTGCTTCTGTTGTCTAAACCAGCTGCTCTTTCCTCCTCCCCTGCTCTCTTGCCCAAGCAGTGACCCACCTTCTCAGCTGGCTGATTCTATTTTTGCCCAGTTGCCTAAGGCAAGACTGATCCCATTTTTGTTGTGTTTTGACAATGGGGTTCTACATGTGCAGTGGAGTATTGTGTTACTCTCTCTAGTCCTTTCCTCTTTAAATTTTTCTTCAATATAATTTCTCTGGTATACTTAGTTTAGAATATTTTTGGCTTCAAGCTGCTTTTTCTGCTGTGCCCTTCTGTAGACATATTGGTAAAACATTAGATGGTGTACATTGTATCCAAATGAAATTTGTAACATTAGTGAACATGAGGTGTGTATAAAATTCAGTATCATGGATAGTAAAGTTAATTATGGGTTGCTTAATGTCCATAGCAACATTGGCTTTTAAGGTTTATTTCTGAGAGTCAAGCTGAGGTTTTGCCTTGGCTATCATAGTTTGTAGCTTCTTAGTTTTTATTGGGTGTAACAACTAATAATCTGATACTGTTATTAGGTACAGAATAAAGTTCTTTTAGCACTCACTTTTTATTTTAAACCGAATACTATATTGATTTTGCAATAGGAAGACATGCAGGTCAGAAACGCAGTAAACAATGAGTGAACAAAGAAGCACTTGTTCAAGGTACAATAAAGAATTACAGAGTTCCCATCAGAAATAATAGAAGGAAGGAAATCGAAGAAGGCAGTAAAACAAAGCAAGAACAAATAGAAGAAAAATATTATTGAAATGACATACAGATATTGAGAGGATTTTTACTGCATTCACTCTTTGCTATGGGGCATCATACTATGTATTTCAATACCATTTTTTTTGAGAGCAAGAACTGAAAAACTTGGCTCATATGTTAGCTTGCTTCCAACAAAAGAAAAATGTCACTGTGTTTGCTTGCACCGCTTGTTAATGCCCGTAAGATGACAGCAGTTTTAGTTTAACATCCACACTGAACTAACCCTTGAGCCATTAATGCTAAATTAATTGTCTAGTCATAAGTCTCATGTAGCAGCAAAAGGAGAAAAGTGTTTAAATTGTCAGAGACATATGAAGTGCAAACCAGCCTGCCTATGTAACACTGGGTCATCCAGTATGAAGTGAAACATCACTTGCAATGAACTGTGCCTCAAAATCTACTGTTTAGAAGTACTAAAATTATATTAAAAAATAATCTAAGTGACAGAAAATAACATTTTCAGCATTGTTCTCCTAGTCAAGAGGACTTCTGAAAGATATTTTAGCTCTATAATTTATTCCTGAATAATTGTAACTGAGACACTTGGAAAGAAAGCTATGGGAAAATCTCTCACTCATGGGTCAGCACAGTATTTTGATGCCAAGGTCTAAACATAGATATTTGTATGATTTGATATTTTAAGAAGCAAAAGTAATACTATCGTAAGCTTTTAGTTGTAGATGATATTGTCTCTTTCTTGCTTCATGTGAGAGTAGAACTGTTCAAGTTGTCCAACTGTTCAGGTTGATCCAGGCTCCTGAGGCACAGGTGAAGATAGAGAGGTTGCATGGGTTTCCTAAATGCTGAGGCAGTTCTCTGCAGGACATCACAAGTCCTTCTGGTAACAGATTGTGGTTAGATCTAAAGGAGACAACTCCTCTGTACCCCCATAACAAGCACTCAGTAGCCCTCATACAGTGACTCTTTGCAAGAAGTGTTTATGAACTAGAACAGCACATGCTTACATTAGTACTTACTGAAGGTAATTTATTAAAGTAAGTGTATTTGATCTCACAGAAATGCTTTGTGTGTTTTATCCCAGTGGTAGGTTGTACTGGTGGTAGTTCTTGTGTGCAGCCCTACCCTTTGGTTCACAATGAGCATGCAGCAACATCCACTGGCTCACAGCAGAATATTTTACAATACACATCTTTTGAAGTCTTCCCCGAGTATAGAGTACAATAAAATACATCAGAAATATATTTGTTTTTATTTTTCTCCTGTGTCTTCATTTGTTAAGTTACTCTCCAGTCAGCTTGCTTTTGTAGTAATACATCCTGCCTTGGAGACACGTTTTTTGTGGCAGTAAAACATTTTTTATCTAATATACTTGTTTCAGGCTAAGAGATAAGTCTTTCTCTCCACTCAGGCAGTGACTCGGTTCCTGTGTACTTGCCATCTGGCTTTTCAGCTTAGAATTTTTGTTTTCCAAATACGTTGCAGTGCATAATTTGTGCAGCATGTTGCACATTTATTTAAACCCACTTTAGGAGGGTTGGGCTTCCCAATATTCTTTGTAATTTTGGGGTTGTTTTTTATGAGCATAACAATCTGCACTTATAAAAAGACAGATTAGATAGGATGGGATATCAGTGAATACTGGTAGTGCTGTAATTTAATGTAGCAGGATTGATAAAGTAGTATTTTCCATCCACTTGAGAATGAGGTAGGATATTGTGTGGGCAGTAGTAATCTGAGGAGTGGGTGCAAACTGCATCTCTCTTGGCAAGTGGTAGATGTCAATTTGTGAATGTTGCTCCCCAGTGGCTCACAGTTGCTCTTATTTCTTAATAAATCTGCACATTGAATATCTACTTTCAGATTGCAGGTGTTTAAAGAGACTGCACTATGCTACAGATGCTGGTCATAATTCAAAATACTAATGTAAAGTGGTAATAATGATGGAATCTATCACCAACTGATTATTTATTTATTTATTTTAAAGATTTTTGAACTGATTTGTGATTTCAGCTTTGAACCATTGTATCTCCAGCATTAGGAGTTGGTATGGTGGTAAACTAATAAAATGCAGTGGTTGGGATGGGGGTAAAGGAAAGGGAACCTGTGCTCTTCAGGATGATACAAACAAGCATTATGGATGCTTTTTTTCATTAAATATCCTTGCTAGTGGTCATGGCTGACTGTAATAAAGGACTTGCAAGTCCTTCTGGTTACCCCAGGCATTGAACAGGGATGTTCTTAGCACTGCTGAACAGGAGAGGATTGGCACTGTGCTTTTGAACCATGTTGTTCCTGGCCTATAGAGTCAAAAGTTCAAAAATGAGTAAGGCATTAGAAGAACCTGAAGAAAAGGCTAACTGTAATGTTTGAGTAGATTGCCAGACATCTCTTCTCCTGTGTAATAGAAATGTTCATTAATCTCAGGTAACAATTATTTTGATCAGATATTCCAAGAGAAATAATGAGCTGTTTTTCAATGATGGCCTTAATTATAGCTCTTCACTAACCATTGCTCTTCTACCTTTCCTGTACACAGCTTTTCCCTCTAGCCTATCTGATCTTTTTATTTGGAAGAACTTTAATAAATATAGGTGTTAGCTCTTTCTGCTAACAGATAATCACAAAGTATAGTGTGTTACTTGAAACTCTGCGCTGATTTTAAGGAGTTGGTACCACTTGTGGACACCATTTTTTTTTATATATTATGAATCAATCAAAACTGGCACAAGCCAGTTCTACCTCTAGGCACTTCTCTATCAATTTGTTACCTCTTGCTTTTTGTAGCATCAGTTACTGATTTTTATTTTTATTTTAAATTTAAGCCTAAAAGATTCACGGTAGTATTGCAGACTCTTTCAGTCTTGGGAAAACCTGAGCTCTATTTTAATTTATTTGAGAACTCACATGTTTCCTACTGCTGAATATTTTCGTAATTCCATGTGTTTGCAGCCTTCCAGTATCTGCTTTCAGAAACACTTAGGGAGCTCTGCTCAAAGTAAATACATAGTAGGGAGCCAGCAGTTGTCTACTGAGTGGATCTGCATAGTATTTTTCTTCTGTCCCTCCAGATGAGAGAAAATACAGTGTTACATTCTTCTTCTCTACCTTGTACTTCTTGCTCCCTTAAGGGTAAAGCGCAGTTCAGAGTCTTGCTCGGTTGATATGCTCTCTGTGGTCTGCCTATGATGGTGCTGTTACTTCTGCTTATAATGGTTGCTGATTTGGCTTGTCCTGCTGGGTGCTCTGACTGTGCTTCAAGGCTTATTACTGACTGAAGTAAACCTTCCTTTCGTCCACAGAATGCTTTTTTCTCCACCAACTCCCCCACTTTTTTTTTTCTTCTTGTCTTTTTGGCTTTTTTTCCCCTTCTCTTTTTTTTTTGCTTTCTAGCTTCAGTTACATTAGAACATGGTGTTATGGATACCTTTTATACTCATGTCAGCGTTTCAGCCCTCATCAAAGATTCTGTGTGCCAAAATCAGATTCTGTACTCACAAAAAACACCAACAACCAAATCCCTGATGCTGTTATGAAGAGCTCAGACACATGTTTTTCTTCTGGGAGGAGGGGGAGAAGTGGGAAAGGAGTGGAGGTGCTGTTGAAGAGTCTCCGACTTATTTTCCTCCAGCTTAAAACTGATCTGTTTGTCTATACTGCCACTGCCACCTAGCTTCTGGGCCTTTCGAGCTAGCTGCACTTATTTTCTCTCAACCCATTTTCTGTCTATCTGCACAGTTTTTTCTAGTTTGTCAGGAAACAGAGTTAAATGGTTTACTTCTTAAAGAAACAGGGACTACACTATAATTTATTTTTTTTTCCCCTTGCATTTTGCTTCTATTGCACCTTTCATACCATTGCTTCATCCTTAAGTGGTGTTTTATGTCAGATGAGGGACAGTCATTTTTCTGAAAAATGAAGGCTCCCCTTAGTCATCAAAAAGTCCTAGTCTCATTACTCTGTGGAGGAAAAACTAACAAAAGCTTGGATGAGAAAGAGCTGTTCAATGACAGAGGCAAAACTAGCTTCCAGTGTATTTGTCTTGGAGTAAAAGTAATGTATGCCCTCTATTGAACAAGTAACCTATTGATTACAGTGTAACCAGTGTACTCTCAAATCTCTACCATGCCTTTTTCATTTAATGGATATAAATGTCTGCAGCTTTTTTCATGTTCGTTTGGAGAAATATTAAGGGTTACAGCCAGTGTAACAAAGAACTGCTTAACAGATTTGATATCTTCTGACTTTAAAAGCCACTTTGTCAACTTTGCAATAGTCTAAGGGTACTCATTAATTTGCATTCATGTTATGTAATTTCAAGATAAAATTATTCACGTTTCATCTGTTTAAAAAAACTTCTGCAGTGGCTTCCTTCTACTGTCTGAGGAGGGATTGCATAAAGAAATGTGCTACTTGAATACAATTTTCAACTAAAGAAAGGCTTCTCTTTTATTTGAGTAGTTTTTCCAAGTGTTTCTGTTTCCTTTTCCCACTTTGTTTTATATAAATCAGTGCTCATCAGGAATATCAGTTCTGATTATCACTGGGGAGAGTTTTTGAGAGATTAACAGTTACCCTTGCACATTAGTGAAGGGGCTGGGGATGCTGAATCTGTAACAAGGCACCTCTTCCCAAAACGTTCAAGCATTCACATTAAATAAGCTAACAAAAAGAAATTGCTCAGGGGAGTCAGAGCAGGTATCTCATCCAGTCTCTGCATTGTTCAGTTTGACTTTCTCTTGTTTATGTATTTCTATTAGTTTTTCAGTAACTACAGAATCATACTTACTGATTAACATACATATTTTCTACATATATGTATGTATACATGCAAGCATTTATATACATATATATATAAAAGAAGGAAATATATATATACATATATAAAAGAAGATTGTTGCACTACATTTCAGGTCCTTATATTAACAAAGAGAAGTGAAAAAGGTTAAACCTCCTTTGCAGGTGGTCATCTGTTGTTACAAATAAAAAGGATTTTATTACTAAGACTTTGATATTGACATTGAATAGACATCCTGTACTCTAAAATACTACTTTTGCACTCAGAACAAAACTGTCACGGTTTGCATTGCTTCTGCTGGTAGATTTAGTTGATTAAGAACATTCAGTTAACCTTTCTGAATAAAACCCCCTGTTTTCCTCCCAAATAGTGCTTTATTCTGATCCAATCTTGTAGTTGATTTTGCACAAAAGCTTTTTTTGTACCCTGAAGTTTTGGCAGCCTCCCTGTGTCCTCTCTTACCTATCTGCTGCCTATTTGTATTCCCCAAGAAAACTCCTCTTTGCCAGACCTTAGCATAGTGGTGTATCTGCTGAGGATCATGGGCAGTTTTATTTTCCCGCTTCTGGATGGCAATTGAAACTATCAGATAAGTCAGTTTTATTTCATCCGTGTGTTTTCCTTGGTTTCACAATGCTTTTCTCTTTTTTTTTTTTTCAATTACCAGCAGCTTCAAAAGTTGAATTCACTTTATGCGGAAAATTTTACTTTAGGCATAAAATTTGTGTTTTGCTGTTATTTTCCATAAGGACCATTCTTCACTCACATTTAAAGTTCTGTAGAAGTTTAGAAGTCAGTGAGAGTTTATAGTTGTTCTGTCCACTGGCTTATCCTCACAGAGGCTGAAGGGTCCTGCATTTCTCTGCATTGAAGTTACGTTTGTGGCTGCCTGAAGAGTTCTAATTTACCTTCTGCCATTCTTGAAACTTCTTGCTAGTCAATGATTTCCTCCACTCTTTCAAATAGTGCCTCCACATAACCACACAGTTAAGGGTATTATTCTTCAGTTTTGGTGTTTCTGTGTTTCCTTATTATCTCTGCCTAGGTTGTAAAGTTCTGCTTTTTAATCTCATTTAGTTATCTGGGTATCTTAAAACCATTTTAATGTCATTCTCGCCACCACAGAAAAACAAGTCCAATTTTTATATAGTTCAATTAGATTATTTTTGGCTGCTTTCTGAACTCTAATGAAATGGAGGTTTAATAGGGTTGAAATGGTGCCAAAATTAATGTTCTCTTTCTGCAACTTGTTTTTATTTACAAAATAAGAAGTTGGAACTTGCAGCAATTTGATTTTATAATGTTGAAAGCTAATCAGCCCAGTTACGTGCTTGGGTGTATGTGGAAAGAATTGCATTATTTCATGTTTGTCTATAGCTGTAAAGCCTGAGGCCAAATATTCAGAAGAAAAACAAATTTCTTTTATCAACTCACAGCTAGTATATAGGGACTTGAGATGGGTTAAATAATTTGGAAATTCTAGTTAGCGAGATTTATGATAGAGCCATGCATGTGTACATGACAGAGAAAGAAAATTGGAGGTTGGTATCTACATAAACAGAAGAGTAAGGGTGTGTGAAGTCTGGTGCCCTTGACCATGATGCCTTGATTTAGGATGAATGTATCCTCTGTTCAGTAACACACTATGGACTATACCTATCTATAAAAAATCATATACCATTCACATTAATGGCATAACCCATTGTCATTGTGTGGTGCCTAGAGCTTTCTCAGTTATTGAGGTTTTGGTGAGTGACTCTGCTTTGTTTCAGTATATGGCTCCAATCCTTTCTTGCTGAATGAAATCCAGGAGACTCGGGTGTCAGTCTGGTTAAGAAACATGCCTGAGCAGCAATATTTGTCTCCTTGGTATTTAAAAAAGGCAGTTGTGATAGTGGCTCTAGGTTCAGTTCTCACTTTTATCCTGCACTTAAACTTCTGATTAAGGTCATGCAGGACACCTTGTCATCTTTGCACCATTTAGTGTGACTTCTATCTGATGCAGAAGAATTTGCTAAGTTATCTTTTAAGAATAATGTTCTGACAAAATAGACCTAAATGGATATATTGAGTAAAATAAATTCACCTGCAGTCCTGTGAAAAGAAACTGTAAATCTTTCCATGACTCTGTTTACTAAGGAGGTTTGTTTATAGCATTATATTAAAACAGGAACAGCAGAGAAAGCTATATAGATATTCAATAGTAATTTAAGGGGGAAAATTGACCAGCTTGTGGGATTACAGAATACGGAATTTTGTACTTCCAGGTCATTACTTTGAATTCAAATACACTCCTGGTAGTAATAAAAATTTGTTACCAGATGACAGCTCTTCAGTTGAATTTATGAAATGAGTTGAGGTTTTCTATTTAGCTGATAATGGACAGATGCCTGACACACAAGAACGGTGTTACTGCTGACACCATTAGATACTCTTATTGACAGTCTCAATGGGGTGGTCAGCAGTTAAATACGTAATAGCAAAGTCACCTTTTTGACCTTAGATTAGATTCTTCTAAGGTATTAAACAGTAGGCTTTGTGCAGAGAAAAGTTTAGCAGATAATATATTTTCCTCCTTTGTTTAATATTGTTGAACATTGCTTCAATGAACAGTAAGTAAAAATTAAGGGCAATTTCCAAATTATTGCTCAGTGGCATAAATACTTTGTTAGAGACGGTGTTGTTCCTTATTCTGTGTGGCACCAAACAGCCTTCCAACAAAGGAAGCATCTGTAAGAAAGTGTATTTAATAATTATTTGGCAGGGGCTAGCATTATTTTTTCTCACTTTTTCTCTGGGGCTTACTGTTGTTGACACCATTGTATAAGAAAGCTAATTTTTTCTGGCTGTATAGGTGTTGCAGAACATAACTTCTTTTGAAGAGAAGATGCAGTGCATTTAACATGTCTGATTTAAAGGCAGTTGTCCTTTGGTGTTTGTAGAAGTAAATTCTATGACAAGTCCCTGTGACTGCTGTGTGACTCATTAGGTGGGAAGTTGTACAGCAACTCCCACAAAGTGGCTTTTCAGTCATGAAACTAAATCATCTCTCTCATGCTTTCTCAGAGGTTTGTTTTGCACATGGTGTGAAGGAGTTTTATGTGAAGCTCTTGCTATCACACTAATAAATGCAATAGGAAAATCAATTGGCTCTTGATTCCTGAGATAGAGAGGCTTTTGGAAAAGATCAAACCCTATCCATTTCAAAGGCTGCTTAGCACCCAAGCAGAGAATAACTGAAGTGGCATTCTAGAAACATGTAAAGTGTATGTGCAGGTTCATTATCAAGACTTGTATTAGTGTAATAGGGATGATTATATCTGTGAGTCTATTGTATCAGGTTTGTAAAGGTTCACATGGACCAGAGATTGTTCTCTGGTTCTTCTTGGTGAGTTCCTGTAAAAACAATAAAATCATTGTGTAGAAAAGAAGATGGATACAACTCCTTGAAATCCCAAACTGATAGACTGTAGAAGGACTCTACCCCTGATGCTACCTGGTACGAATCAGATAAAGCAAGACTTGAAATTAAGAATGAAGCATTGCATAAAGTAGACTGGTAAAAGTGAGGATATTGGACCGAGAAATGACATTACAACCAAGACACACTGATGGGAACAAAGAGTGTGTTATTCGCTGTTTTTTCTAGGCCTCACAGAGTTATAAGCAGCTAATGGACAGTATCAGGTAAACTTTGGAGAACATGTAGGTTGATTTGTATGTTTTTTCTGTCCTGGGCTTATCCTAAATAGCTAGTGCTCTGTTCTGGGAAAGTCAGTCGAGTTGTTATTATCAGTCAACAGTGTTGTCTCTGACACAGTCAAGAACCACAAATGCTGAACAAGTGTCAGGTTTGCTGCAGTAGTAAAAGTGAATTGTAATCCCAATCCTTTGTCTGGTGGGAGAGAGCTTAAAGAAGGTTATGGTTGAAGGCTTGAAATGTGAGTAGGCTACCTCTTGGGGCTACTAAGGAGTCAGAAAAGCCCTGGACCTGTGACAATTAAATTCCTTTTTTTGTAAAAGATTTCATGTCCTAAAACCTTTGCAAGCCACATATATGATGAAAAACCCACTGGGAGTAAGGAAGGTGGTTATAGCCCCCAGCATCAGTTCAGTGTAAGCAGTATGTATAGCAGATTTCACCTTGTAACTCTCCATTTCTGGAAATGTCTGGTGCTGCAGGTTTCTATGTTTCAGTGGTAAATTCAGCATTAGTGAAAGTTATGTTTTCAACAATTACAAGCATATCTATTAAGTCTGTGATGCATCTGGAAATACAGTATGAAAAATTACCCTCTCACAAGGAAATAATTGTAAAATGTTATTCTTTCCGTTCAACCACAATATAAACACACTTATTACTCAAAGTGTTTTTGTCATGTGTGCTAAAGAGCTGTTTAAGGGTTTTAAGGGTTTTAGTAAAAGTAAGGGTTTTAAGTATTTAAGGGTTTTAGTAAAAAAATATTATTAAAAAATGCCAAACTTTACCAAAAACAGTCTCATCTCACAGCTTCGTTACCAGCACTTTGTGTTTCCCTTTTCATGCCAGCTTTCACAACATCAGGCTGTGGTACAATTATGAATGATAAAAAATGCATAAAGGTTTTTTGACCCACTTTTTCTTCATTCTTTTCCATTACAGGGTCTGACAAGTATAACTTTCAATATCTTTGAATTACAAAATTTATATAAGCTAATCAATAACCTATTCCTTTTTACCTGCTGTTGGTATTTTTGTGAATGTGTCATTGCTTTACAGACTGTAGCTGTCAAGCATTTGCATTAGGTGTATTTTTGCTTCCTAGGTGTCTATATAGACATAATATGTACAGATGACTACTACCTTGTGAAGGTCTGTCCACACACTAGTGCAACAGAAGCGTATGTAGAATTTTGAGTAACGCACCAATATGATCATGACTCATTAGAGGTAAAAGACAAAGTGTTGTTGATTACTGTGAGCAGTTGCATTTTGGCCACTGATGTTTGAGCGCGAAAATGAAAACCTCAACCTGACCATCTTTCTGATGTCCCTTGTTGTTGCCTACACTGGGCAGCTTATTGCCACCGGGTGTAGGGTTCAGCCTACAGAACAATGAATTGTAGGAGAATCTCTAGCATAAAGCAAAGGTGAGGAGTGCCATAAAAATATTTTTTTTGCAATATTTTATGATAGGAAGCAGAGAAAATGTCTTTGAGGGAACAATAAAAATCGTAACGTGGACAAAAAGGGTTTTTTTATTTTGTTTCACAGACATAAATTTATCACAGTATTTTGCAATGTGTTGTTTTGTTCCTATGCAAATAAAAGGGTTTCTGTTTGTTGTTTGTTTTGTGCTGGGTTTTTTTTTTAAGAATCCTTGAGGTGGTAGTTGTAAATGAGAGGTAGAAGTATTCTTTTACTCATATAATAAATGGCTAGAAGGTTTGCAGCAGCTAGGTAATTTTTTTTCTCTTTGAGTTGGTTTATTCCACTTTAGAAAGGCTTTTATTGCAACAGCAATAGAAGTGCTACATGTGTGGTTGTTTACTCCCAGGACTATTGTATGTATTGTTCCAAGTAATGAAGTTTAAATCCTGTTTCACATGATTTAAAGCAATATCGTTAAGGCAACAGCTTACAGACAACCCAGATATTCACAAATTGGGGGGAAAGGGGTTAATTTTGAAATCATGGTGGATTTTGCAAAAATAAGCTTTTTATTAATGAAGTAGACTCCATGAGTGTCTGCTGTAGAGACTGGTCCAGCTGTGGTTAAATTAAGTTTTGAGGATTCTCCTGATGAGATTAGAAGTAAAAAATCAGCATTGGCTTTGTTACTATTTACTTTATTATTTTGTTATTATTTATTACTATTTGCTATTATTTATTACTTTGTTATTATTTATTTTTTGAAACATTTCAGAGGAAACAATGTCGCGGAAAACATTGTTCCAAAGTTGCAGAAAGACTAAATGGCTCCCTGAACCACAGAGAGCAGATTTTAATTCCTCACCTTAACAGGTTCTTCAGAAGATTTCCATGTCTCAAATACATTTTGCAATATATTTTGTATGTATATCACTCTCTACAGAGAAGAATCCCCTTCATGTGCTTACAGGACACTGGTTTCCTGTGCAAGTGAAATAGAATAGAGCGATATTTCTTATAGAGAATATACCATAGACTAAATATGTGGGATATGTTGCAAGATGTCTTCAATCACCTGTGCTTATTTAAGGATGATTTGATGAAACAAGGCAAACCTGACGTTACTTGTTTTCATCCTTTTTTTTGATATTTATTTGATCTTTAAAGCTTTTAAAAATGCATATTTGCATTTATTTCAGCTTTAAAAAGAAAATAGTAACACTCGATAAGTTCAGGTTGTGAATATCAGGTTTAAAAACGTACATTGGCTTCTTTTTAACACCTTAACACACGTGACCTTTATATACACATCCAGGAACTAGAAAATGAAGCTTGACACATATAAAATAATAGCAATTGTTACTGCAGTTCAGCCTCCTTCCTGTCATCACTACAGTGACCAACCTGCAGTTTCTTTTATCCGGGGTGCTCTGGGAAGTCACTGACAGAACTGAAACTGTGTCTACAGGAATGAGGGCTCATTTGTCCTTTAACCTATGGAAAGCAACAGCAATAGGATTGTTTCTCTGAGGAAGGAGTATGCCAGGATCAGCATCAGTCATCAGCACTTGCAACTTTGACCTTCTTGACAAAACAAGACACCTAACAGGATCCAGTAAAAGGTTTCAGGAGAGAACCCACAGATGGTCACAGCACGGGTGATGTGCAGCTTTTCATGACTTAAGTTCCTGCAAGTACTGGGCATGAGGGCCCCACACGCAAATACTCCACCTCTGTTCAGCTCCAGGCTGCTTGTTGGGATGTATCAGACAGCTTTTAAGGCTGTATTAGCAAGTGTGTTGGAGGCATGGGTCTAACAAGTTTTAAAAGTAATCCCATCGTGATAAGGAATTTCTTTTGCCCAGAAATAGCAGTTCATATTCTTCCAGTTTTCTGTAGTGCTTTGTGAGGATTTTAGAATTTTTCATTTGTCTCTAAAAGACTGCTTTATATTTTCTGAAAGAGGTAGATAGTATTTCTCTCAAAACCCTTCATTGTCTTAATTTGATAGGTGCTAGATTTGATAGATGAGTTAATTTCTATCAATCCATAGTTGATAGATATGACATGTTCAGATATCAGTAGCTACTACACACCATCATTTAATATGAAGGACCGTTAGTATTGCTTAGAAATATGTCATCGATTCTTGGAAAATCAGTACCAGTAGGACTAATAGGACAAATCTGAATATCTTAAGCAGAGCTCTTCTACCATCCAATACAATTACAAGGTTTAAATTCACAATTTGACAATGGGTCATATGGTAAAAGAACGTGGATGATTACACATTGTGTAAAAGAAAGCCAGGCTAATGAAACAGCAATCTCCATCAGAGGAAATTTATTTTTTGTTCATGTAGACATATGATTTTTTTGATTAATAATAATTCAGGAATATAACTGAGTTGCTGCATACACAAAAGACCTCACAATGCAGTAATAAGAAAAACACATTTTAGAAAAGAGCTATTTTGGATACAGATAAGTTTGTGACAATAATTGCCTGCGCATGAATACTGAATAAATACTTAGAAAATTCTGAGCCGTGCTTGAGTATGGCTTACGAGCTTCATGTATCCTAGGAAGCTTCTGATTGCTGGTATTTTTATTGCTTGTCAAAACATAAATGCTAATTTTTTTAAAAGGTGGAACTTGAAATCCAAAATCAATTTCTTAGTTTTTTTTTTTTTTTCTAAATATATACTTTATAGGGCAAAAGAAAGTGTACAAAGAAAGATAAAAACTAGCAGATTTGATTTAAAATTGCACATATGGAAACCAGTCACAGATTAGAGCCCCTTTTTAACTTAATCAAGATGAGAACTTATTGGTAACCGGAAGTTTTAAATAGGTCTAGATCTAGAATAGTTCCTAAGGTATAACAGTGCTGGTTGATGAATGGCTATTCCTCCTGGGAACATGCTTTGTTGAAATTGGGTTATTGTATTATCATTCTTAACCCAAGACTCATCAATGCAAATAAACTCAAGTCTTCACAATAGTTAGAATTATTTATAGTTGTCATAGGAGCAGAAATAAAAAGGGAATCATTCCTAATTTGCTCATTCTGAGGCTGGAATGTTATGAATTTGCTAAGCCAGTTTAATTGCAGTTAGTATAAAGAACCTCTTCCCTGAACTTTCCCTCAGTACTTGGAAGTAATAGGTTTGACATTAGGGGCCCAAACAGGTTTCTGATATGAAGTGACAAAGTGTTTCTTCCTTTTGTGATTAAATAAAACAAAGAAAAGAAACATATGCTTCACAAGACTGAAGTTTTGAAACAACACAGCAGTTTGTTGCCCTCAGTGGCTTAAATGAGTGTTCTCTATCCTTAGCAAAAAAGCACAATCTGATTTTGAAAATCAGTTGAGAAATACAGTGCTAGTATGTTAATATTTTCCTAAATTCGCTTTTGAGCTTGGCAATTAGGATTTAATATGACAAGAATGTATTTACATGCATGCCTTCACACACACTGAGTGAAAACATCTCCATCAATTAGAGTTGCAGTAAATCCCATGGTAAGGGGTAAGAGACATTTTAAAAACAATTCCATAAAATGAAGTGTTTTAAACTGATATTTTATTTAGAGTAGACCTTAATATTTAGAGTAACTGAATTTTTGTCACTGTAGGTTTGTCTTGGTTTTCGCAGTTAGGGCGGACTGCAAGCCCCCAAGACAATAATTTATTGCTTACTTCTCCCCAAGGGGAAGAAAATAAACAATGCAAACGGCTGAGAGATTTAGGAAAAAACAAACCGTACAAATTTAATGAAACAGGGAAAAAAGGGAACAGGTACAAAGGGAAATGGAGGAAATTCGGATAAATATATTTACAAAATCCCGAAACCAGGAGTCCAGGGAAGAAAGAGTTCTCCTCTCGTCTTGGCTGCCGAGAAGCCCAGGGAAAGAGAGAGAAAGGAAAAAAAAAAAAAAGTCTCTCTCTACAGGCGAAGGAAAGGAAAAAAAAACCTGATAAGTGGCCCTCTGCTCCGCCACTGCCTCCGAGAGAAAGTCCAGCGAAGAAGAGAAAAAAAAACCTGATAGAAGCAGCAGCTCCTTGCTCTGCTCCACCACTGCCCCCCCTCAGGAATGCAGTCCAAAACCCAAACAGAGAGAAGAAAAAAAAAAACTTAGCTCAGTACTTTTCAGTTTATCAACAGAAGGCTTGATATGAAATAACTCGTTTAACTCGTTCGTTCCCAAAATGGACAAAACTTCAAACTATAACAAGGTTGAAGAAAAGGTGACAAATTTATTTACAAAGTTGCTCTCATAAGCTTAGTCTTTTATGAGCATGATAGCATCCTGTGATAAATACTGAGCACGGAGAATCTTGCAGCTGCAATTCCTTATTAAAGCTCCTAATTGCGTATGGTTTATGATATGTAAGCATTAAATTTAATATAGGATATATTCACAAGTCTTCCACACCTGCTTCTTCACATCTTTCCTGAGGTATCTTTTTTCTGTGTATTATGTGTTTGGCTGACAGGTTTGTGAAGAGATTTGTAGTACTGAAAAACATTTTGTAGGAAGGTATTGTTTTGTGAAAGTTGAGAACAAACTTCATCTTGGAGGTCTGGCACGTGGTAGATAAACTGTACTGGATAGAGCAGGCAATGAAACAACCAAAGCACTTTAGTGTTCCTCTTTGACAGATTGTATTAAAATGAAGATGTTATTTATTCTTTAAATTTTTACTAGTTTCAAAAGGAAATTCAACTGCAATAATTGTGTTCGGGGAACTCTGGCTAGTTATACTGAAATATTCTGAAAGATCCTTTGCAGGTATTTCGCTCTGGGTTTTCACTGGTTTGTTTTTTGGATGTGTATGGCTGTATATTAAAGGTAATGTAGGCTTCTGTTATTTCCTAACATGTTTAATGAGTACAACTTGAGGCAAATTCTCAGATTTTGTCGACTGCACTCGGTGTCTGTGCCCAGGCGCTGGCGGGGGCTGTGGGGGCTCTGTGAGGAGAGGCCGGGGCTGCCCCAGGCCGGGCACAGCCGGTTCCCGCCAGTCCCTGCTGCCCCAGAGCAGGGCACAGCTGAGCCCCTCAGCCAGGCTGGTGGTGCCTCTGGGGAAGCATCTTCATGGAAGGGCAAAACCCTGGCCAGGCAGTGAGGAGTGGGGAAAGCAGTGTGAGACCCAGCCCTGCGAGTACCCAGGTGAGGGCAGGAGGAGGAGCAGGCTGTGCTGCAGGCCAGAGCCCAGAGTGCCCTGCAGGCCCTGGAGAGATCATGGCGGAGCAGACGTGCACAGGACAGCCCATGCAGGACTCTACAGTGGAGCAGTGCCTTCAAGAAACTGTCTTGTAGAGAGCCCACACTGGAGCAGTTCTGGAAGGACTGCTGCCCCCGGGAAGGACTCACACTGGAGCAGTGTAGCTCCACTAAAGTCCAGCTACGTTGTCTTCCCTGAATCTGCATGGGCTGTAGAGCTGAAGTTCTTTCCCACAGTTTTGACACTATTCACACCAAAAGGTGAGTATTGTTTCAATAAATAGACAAGGAAAGTCTACCAGTAATTTATGAGGTGTAAGTTTTAATTACTGCTGTGATCACTTAACTGACCTTCTCAGCTGTCCTTGTCTTTCTGCTCATCTTTTGAGTTGTAAGTTAGACTCCCTGACTTGAAACTAAAATGATTCTCCGACTTTTAAGAGACCAGAGATCCCAAAGCAGGTTACAGCAGTTGCTACTCTGGCCCGTTTCTGAGGGCAATACTGAATATATTCTCTCAAACTGAACAAAATTTGAAATGTGACGATTACCTTTAGAGAGAACTTCTGGCTTTTAGCCTGTGAAAGGCTTTTTGAGTTTATCCTTCCAAATCCCAAAGAATTCTTCACATTGGTTCAAATGAGTTCTAGGGTTTTGGTTGTATTAATGTATTTGTCATCTTAAATACTTCTTCCTCCCCCTCTCCATTTGCTCACCCATATGGGTAGCTATGGAAGAGTAGTAGAACAGGCCATTACAGATACAAACTGATGAATAGCAGTAGCTTTTCAAGCAGACTACAGGTTATGTTTCTTCAGGAAAAAAAAAATTCCTACAGTCCATGTTTCTAATTACATGCGTTTTTAAGGAATAACCATATTGGTGGTAAGGGTCTGAAGCACAAGTCTTACAAGGAGCAGCCAGGGGAACTGGGACTGTTTAGTCTGGAGAAAAGGAGGCTGAGGAGAGACCTTATTGCTCTCTGCAACTCCCTGAAAGGAGATTGGAGTGAGGTGAGTGTTGGTCTTTTCTCCTAAGTAACAAGCAATAGAGGAAGAGGAAATGGTCTCAAGTTGTGCCAGGGGAGGTTTAGATTGGACATTAGGAAAATTTTCTATACTGAAAGGGCTGTCAGGCCCTGGCACAGGCTGCTCAGGTCAGTGGTGGAGTCCCTGTCTCAGGAGGGGTTTAAAAAACATGCGGATGTGGTGCTGAGGGACATGGTTTAATCCTGGACTTGTCAGTGTGCTAGGTTAACAGTTGGACTCAGTGATCTTAAAGGTCTTTTCCAACCAAAAAGAGTCTATGATTCTATAATTTAAATAATAATAATAATAATAATAATAATAATAATAGAAATGCGAGGAGCATGATTTTATTGGGCTGCAGGTTAAGTAAGTGACATTATTTGCAATGTTTCTATTGTTATCCCTTCTCCATTTGTTTTGGTGTACTTGGGGTTCAGCTGCAGGCTTGCTCCCATCTCATATTGAGCTCCTCCTGTCTTCGTGCATGGAAACACCTTTGAGAGAAAAGGTATTGTACCACTTACTAAAAGTGAATATGCAAAACTCACTTTTTTCCCTGTTACTTTAGTAAATTCCTGTCTTGCATTGTCAGCTTTGGCTTATCAAAAATGTGTCATGTTCAAAATATCCCTTTACTGGATGTCGGAGGAAAAGAGCCGCCAATGATTGCATTGGCTGTTCGTCCTCTCGGTTTTGGTCCAGCATAACCAACATTTGCTTCCTGAATGTTAGCCAAAAATTATCTTCTCTCCAGCTGGATAGGGGTATTTCATCATCTTTAAAAACTGAGGTGACCATTATTCTATTATTGTTATGCAATTATTTCCTGTTCTCATACAAATTTACCCTCCAGCCATGATAGATCTGGCAGGGAAGCCAGTGAAGACTAATCAAAGCTTATGAGAGCCTCTGTTGTTCAAAGCAATTTATTGCCTTCTATCCCTGCTGCCTTTGCCACTGCTCACTTGTTTCTGAAATGCATCTGTCATCTTTCTTAAATCTTCCTATTCATAGTTGATTACCTTTCCTGCAAAATTAAAAAATACTCATATTCCAGAATCGGACTCAGTGGCTGTCCCAAAGTGGAAAAGAGGCATCACCTGGTTTTCTGTTCTCCTTGTACAATTTTTGAACTTGCCAGGGAGTTGACTGAGGGTTTAACACTGTATCTCTTTGTGCACTTGCTCATGACCAAGAAATGACTTCAGGCATAAAATCCCTTGCTGCCATTTACTCCCCTTCTCTTTTTTCCTGGAGTCCCACAGAGATTTTCATTCATTGATCCCATTCAAATGCCTGCTTTCTTGCACTGATCTTTTAATTCCAACTGTAGCCCTATCCTCTAAAAACAGCAGATTCTGTTGTGAGAGAAGGCATTACTCTCAGATCATTTTCCCTTCCTTTTTGGGGGAATCTCTAAATAAAAATGTATGAGATGATGTATGTTTGTTATATAAAAAAAAAATCAGATTGTATTTAAATTAAACTTGTTAGAAGAGCAGTATTGATGTACTGAAGAAGGTGAGCGGAGGACCAACAAGCTGATTAGAAGGTTGGAGCACATATTGGATGGGGAGGGGCAGGTAGAACTGGGTTTGTTTAGTTAGAAGACTAAGATGGTGTGTATTAGCTAGCTAATCGTATACAAAAGATAGAGCCAGGCTCATGGAAGTGCACAGTGAAAGGATGAGAGATAATGAACATGAGCTGCAACACAGGAAATTGTTCTCAGGTATTAGGAAAAAAATGTTAACAGAGGGGTTACACAAATACTGGAGCAAGAGCCTAGAGAGGTGTGGAATCACTGTTCTCAAATAGGTTGGTAGAGTAGGAAGTGTTTTAAAAAAAAATTACATACTTTGCTTCTGCTTAGAAATATATTATTTACTTTTCCCTGTAAACCTTTGTATAGGTATTTAAGTACATGTAAATAAGTATTTTATCTCAGTAGTAGGTTATTCATAATTGATTTGGAGAAAGAAAATAAGGATGGGAACAGAGGCTATTTGTTTCTGTTTTTCTTTGAAGCATCTGGTATGACCACAGGGAGAGTCAAGAGACCGAACTGGATGGGTCACTAATCTAAGCCAGCACTTTAAAGTATATGCTTTATTCATACAACATAAAACAACTTTGTGTTTAGTATTTAACGTCAGTGCTCTGTGTTAGGCTTCCTGTTTCTCATAGAAGTTTCCAAATTTTATTTTCATCCTGATTAATATGAGAAAGCACATCTTTTTTTTCTGGATTGACTATCTTATGCTATAAATGGTGCAATTAATAAATGAGAGTATGTGGGGAAATCACCCTTTGAGAATCCAGTTTTGTCTGCCCTCATACATGACATTTAAAATTTATTTTTAATCCTAAAAACTGTAATATTCATCTCACACAGAGTTATGAGTTTTGAAATGCATACTTGTACTGATAAGCTTATAAAGGGAAGAAAAAGAAGCAGCTGATTTTTCTTTTCCTTTTTAAGATTTCAGCTGTATTCATTGTTTTCTACTTTTTTCCTCAATGTTTCCCTCCTCTTCCATTTTCTAATACTGTTGTGCAGATAAAGATTTATAACATGTAAGCTTAATAGCACTAAACACTTGTTGTTTAATTGGTAGAGATTTGGGTGAAAGCCCAGACTAATTAACACCAATTCCTACTCTATTGCCGGTTTTTAATAGATCTTAGGACCAGATACTTTTGGAACTAAAGTTATATTGAAGGTATGTTGAAAATAGAAAAGAAAGTTGTATGTGGCCACCTTGAGAAACCAGTATAGTGCTTGCTTTTTATAAGTAATAAGATATATACAGTATAAACAGTGAGTTTTCCTTTTGAAGTGTCTCCTGGAATTCTCTCCAATTACATCCATATGCCTTTCATTTCACAATTACCTTTCTCTTCCTTACGGATGGAGTATTTAGTGAATATTGACCAATTTCACTATAGGAAGTTCCGTGAGTGATATTTACTGAAGCTTGTAACTAATTTGGTGTTTATAAAAATATAGAAACTAGAAAAATGAGATAGAAGTGTGTGCAAATACTTTATAAAATATCTAAAAGATGCCAAAAAGGGAGGGATAATTACAGTACAAATAGGAGGAGATTTAAGTTCAAACATGTTAATCATGTGGTCTTCACTAGCTACTCAAGCTCCTTTCTTCATGGTATCAACAAAGGAGAGGTCTCAGTGGAGCTCTGTCTCTGTTGCGAAAGATGATGACTAACTTAGATGGCATAGCTAACTTGTAGATAGTTAAAGCCAGGTGAGATAAATCCATCCTGTAGGGAAAATGACACAACATCTTTTGGATCATTTTTTACAAAGGCCTTTGAAAGAACAAGATCATGAAAGAAGTTTAGCGTCATCAGAATTTTCTGACTTTTGAGCCTCTTCATTGTGTGGGTTCCATTTCATTGACTAAGCTGATACTGGTGGAATTGTCACCTTCTTCAAAGTCTCTGCTTGAACCTTTATTGTTTTAGGACCAGAATGCACTGGATCTTAAAGGATTATGCTCCATGATTTAATACCCTGTTTCTCTACATTCCTATCCATTCTTACTTACTCTCTAACTCGGAGACTGTCTTAGCTATGATTTTGTATCACTCTTGTAACTGCAGCATATTGCTGGTCAGAAATCACAAGTTAAAGTCATCATTGTCTGCTTTTCAATGTTATAACACGAAACCCTTATTAAAGCCCTTTATTTGCCCTTTGGAATACAATGCTGGCAGAAGCGTCGGGGGACTGTAAGCTTAAGCAGCCTGTCATTATACACTAATGCAAATCCTTTGTTGTTAATCTCGATGTAAGGAAATATAAAATTGGAATTACTTTATATGGTTCTACTAAAATGCTTGACATTGGATGTCTTGTAGCTCCCACTAGTGTTTGAAATTTTAGTCTACTGGCACATACTTAACGATGTTTTCTTTCAAATAAGTTATTTACAATATCTAATATAATTTTGTATAATGATTTCTTTGTTTCTTAAATTAAAGCATCAAATACAATTAAGGATTTGGATAGGGTACCTAGAGAGATGGTGGAATTCAGTCACTTCAGTTTTTTTAAGAAAAAAATTCAATACAAATCTTTTAAGATGGTTGATGTATGTTTGATCTGGCTTCAGAGGTTGTTGCTTGGTCTAGAAGAGTTCCAGGCAGAACTAAGAGCTGGTTATTTTGTATTCAAAATGAATGCTTTAGTCCTGTTTGCAGATATTTAAATTCTGGTTTCTTAGGGAAAAAAACATAATTTTTCAGCCAAGAGGCTGCAAGGTATAAATGCATTGAATATATCTGTATCTTAAATTTTATAGTGTGAAATTTTACGGCACTGATTGGAATAGAAATTCTTTTGGTTGTTGGCCAGATTCTGGTTTTTTACTGCCCAAGCATTTTTCACATGTTTATTTACCTGAAGATGAGAACACCAATCAATTAGCATATGCTTATATGAAACACAGCAGATACTCCAATTCGTAAAAAAATAATTTATAATATGTTATTTGTCATCAAGGTGCATGATATGTGATTGGTCTTTTAATGGCTTTTAGAAATGTGCTTCACATAATTTGAAACAAGCTTTCTTATCAGTATGTCTTGCAATTAATTTAATCTTGTTTCTGTTACTTCCACAGTATTTTTCAATTCAGTGAACCTCATTACATTTGCAAGTGCATTAAATTAGAGTCTGGATTGAAGAAGAGAGATGATTATCAGTTAATTTAATTATGTTTCTACATTTGCCTATTTAATGATATGTCTGCCATTGTTGTTGCAAGCTTTTGCTGCGGTAGCACTAGGCAGAAGTTAGTTCTGATTCCATGTGAAGTTTGTGTTATCTGATAACTCCTGACAACCAGTGGAGGCACATGTTCAGTAATTTATGAGTCTAATCAGAAGTCGTTTAAGTCAAACAGCTACTGTATGGAATACTTTTCCTATAGTCACTACATCATTATTATATTTTTTGAGTTTGCATATGTGGTAATGCTTTTATCTAGCTTTACATCATTAATTTAATGAAGAACCAAAACTTCACATTTTTATTGTAAGTGTAGAAGCAAGTAAGCATGCCATGGCACAGTTCTCTTATAGACAGTTAAACAGTGTAGCTGAGGAATGTTCTTGCTTTTAAAAAGGAGGAAAATAGCAAACACCAAAATTCACCGCAGTCCATTTAAAATACTCTACTTTTATTAATAAAAAATTATGCTGAGCCTGAACTCTAGTACTCATCTTCTAATATGGTGCCTGTCAATGTTGCTGCTTTTGGCAGTAACTACTATTTTTATATTTTTTTGCAACTCTAAAATTTTTTCCTTATGGTTTTTGCCATATGTTTGAAATTTCAAAATGTGTGTCACTTGCCCTGGCATCTGGAAATCCTAAGGGTATAGCTACTGAGACTCTCCAATTCTACACTACATGTGCAGCTATGTACTGAAGCATGTATCAGTTGCATAGCTCATTAAAGGCAGGTCTGTTAAGGCAACGGTTTTGATTTTTAGACGTTTTTAGACATCCAGTACGAAGGGGAGAGAAACAGATTCAGCTGTAAAGTGCAAGATGTTTGAAGTTTTAAGATAGCCATTTCTGGATTTTTAGTGTTTTAAGATCTAGAAGTAAATGGAAAAAGTATTAAAAATTATAGCAGAAATAGCCTGTAAATAACAAAACAAGAATTAAATCTAAATTTTTCTGAACTCTCAGAACTGTTCTATTACTATATTTTGGAATTTAAAAAAAAATAGGTTTACTTTGGTATTTACTGTTTTTGTGCGTTGAATCATTCTATGAACTTCACTGGCTGCAAGGTAAATAATGCACATGTATTGTGTACGTTTCTAAGTTGTTTCTTTTTCTGGAATTCCTTGCCACTAGAAGAAGACTCCCATGGTATATTGAAGAGCATCAGTGTACTTTAAAACACTGATGCCTTCTTATCTCGTAGCCCACTTGTGTTAGTCTTGCAATATGGAGAGATGATGGACTCTTTTGTAATGGAATAGACACCTAAGCTTTTTCAACGTAAATGCCAGGCTAACTCCAAGTATTAATTAAAAAAAAAATAAGACATTGTTGAATTTTTAAGGCCATCTGAGTCAGCTGGTCTTTTTTACTTGCGGACATGAATATTGGTCACTTACTTAATGGTCATTTTTTTGCATGCATCTTTATATTTGAGTTCTTCCATGTCAGCTCCATACTATGATTTGAGTAAAGGCCAAAGTGTGATGAAGTGCTTTGTTAGAGTGCCGTCATGGGAAATACTGTGGTGCCAAACGGTCTTTCAAGATACAAAGCCACCACAGATTGTGTTTTATGCCTGAACTGCACAGTCCACATAGCAGTAAATCCAGATTTTCTCAAAGAATAGCTGTTACTGTAATTCATATGGAACGGACTAGTATTGGTATCTTAAGAACATGTAACATGTCAGGAGAATAACTTAACCTCTATCTGCATACATGTGCAAGAAGTTAAATGAAGACCTTAAAATCATTGCTACTTTTCTGGCATGATAAAAAATGGCCATTTTGTTTGAAAATTAATATTTTAATACTTCTGATACACTTAATGGGAGCAGGTCCTTAAAAAAAACACATGGCAAATTTAGTACATGTTTGAAACTGTGTGTGGGTGCAGAGTGGGAAAATCAAACTGAATAAACTCCAGAAAGATTGGATTGATTAAGTTGTCATTGAAGAAGAAAGTAATATTTTCACAGCTGTCAACTTTAGTGATGACGGGTGACCTGATAACCCAGAGGGTTATTATTTACTATTAGAAAATTAAAAATACTATAGCTTGTTCTTTTGTGAGGAGGAATTGAAGTCAGAAGACCACCTTCTCTGTTTATCTTAAAGGTGTCTGTTTGGGGTTTGAGGACTAGCTATGTGTTTGTTGAGTTGCAACTCATGATTTTGTAACGATATTTTTTTAACCATTATTATTTTTCTAAATAGGTACAATCTTTACTGTTCAGCTCCATTGGAAATAAGTGTTTTGACTACCTGCTGTTACTCGGGGTCACTGACAGAGCCCCTTAAGCAGAGTCCCTGGAAAAATTCCCATAGGCCAAAATGTAAAGTTCTACTCCTTTATACTGGCAAAATCATCATTTAGAGACTGGAGGGCAGGAATTAATCAAGGCATTTGTCCAAATACAGAAGTAAAGCAAGGATTCATTAACTAGTTCTAACTGTAATAAATAGTGTCTGATTACAAGAGTCCACAACTCATGCTGAGGGCACAAAAACAGGTATGCTATGACTATGGATATCAACCTGGGGAATTAAATAGACTTAATTAATAGATCAGTGAAGATTTTGGTTAGCCATTTGATATATTGGAGAATGAAGTCTCTCCTTAAATGAGGTTAAGTCTCTACGTGGTTAATCATCATCCTGCATTACAATGGTTTTGCATTCTCTACTTTCCTAAAAAACATATTGTTTGGGGTTTTTTTGCTTTGTCTTGTTTTCTTTCAAACCAGTGGTAACTCACTAACTGACTATGACTATTTAATAATGCTTGTTGTACAGTGAATGATTTCTACTCTCCCTGTCAGTTCGCTTTTGCCATTTTTTCCTGCAGCTTATGTTTTTGGAGGGACTGAAATGGAAAGATTTAATCCCTTAATATTCTGTGTTTGAAAAATACTGTGTTTTTCTTTCTGTCGGGAAGAATGCTCTCAAATCTCTCCTTGGTCTAAGCTGCTATGCTTAACATCTCATTGTTTGACACAGCTGTTTCAGTTTCACCTTCACCCAACTAATTAACTAACTCATTGAATGTATTATTTAGTATTTGATTCCCCTATCTGAGTTGGTGAGAGATGGAATTTAAAATAAAAATCCCCTTGATGGGATTAGTGAAAGGATTGTTGCTCTGACATGGTGGACTAAAATGAGAATGAGCTAATGAAGTTGGCGATATATGAATCACATTCTGTCATTTTAGTGAGTCTTTGGCTGGTGGCGAGAGTATGGGGATTACAGTTACTTAGAGTTATCATTCCTTAACTAACCCGACAGTGACCTGTTAATTGTTTCAGGACATCTGTAGTGTGAAGGAGGTTCTTTGTTTTATTTACATTTTTGTTTCCCTCTTCAGCTGTTGTCCTGCAGGGTATTGTATCATCATATGTCAAGTCTAGATATGGGCTTTAACTATTTATAGAACTTGGCTTTGTTCATCATTTTGGCTCTGTTACCAACATGTATTACTTTCCAGTGCTTTTGGCAATTTCTGAGTATTTTATTTCTTTTTCTTGGATTATAAATGTAAACAGGGAGTGTTTTGCAAATGAACAAAATCCAGTGTTCAGCTGTAGACTGTCCAGTTGCATTCCTGTTCCACTGACTTTGGCTGCATTTGTGACCAGTCTTTTACATTAAAGGGGAAGTCTTACTACAATTAAATTAATTTTCTTTTTGCTCCAGAATATTTTTTCTTTAATGCTTACATTACAAACCTCCTGAATTAAACATGGCAATATCCTCATCCAGTTAAAATCTACATATTTTTATCATACTGGTTAAAGCAAACCAAAATAATGCTTCCCTAAATGCAAATTAACACAAAGATACAATGTCACCAGAGGAATCTAGCCTAAGAGTATGATACTGATTTTTAATACAGAAAACTGAAGTTCTTCAGTGTCTAAATCAGGTACAGTGAGGATTTGAGTGTCTTGATCTAAAATCCCAGAAAAGTTTTCTAGTTGATTTGTTGTTTATTGTTCTGATGCCAGTGTCTCCCTCTGCTCCTCCCGTGGTTGGGTTGTCCTTTCAGCTTTGATCAGAAATACATTTCTGGCTCTCAGAAGCCAATCTTGACCAGTGAAAATCCGTGGTTTCCAGTGAGGTGTTTTGATAGTGAAGCTGGTATCTTGCACCAAAAAGCCATTGGAAAAGTGCTAATCAAGTCTTACACAATACCACTGATCTTTGTCTCTAGAATCAATCCTAGAACATAGGTATTCTAATGAAATAGTTTGAGTAAATCACAGTGCAAAGCAATCACTGGAAAATATTTATCTTCAATTATAAATAAGGAATGTTTTTCTACAGAAAAATAAAACTGGTACAGTTTTCTACTCATCAAGTGTGAACTACATTCTGAACAGTTTCATGACAAAACAAGTAACAAACTGTAGTAACTTCTCTCTTTATCTGATGAATGTTGCTTGTGCATTTCATTATAAGGAACAGGGTCGTTCCCAAAGGAAAATTCTAGAGCTTTTTTGAATATAAATACACTCTAAATCTAGGGTAAAAAAAAAAAAAAAAAGTGAAGACCAGTCACTTTTCTTGGTTAAGTATGTATTTGATATTTTTATTCTGGAATAAGGTAACATTTTGTATATTTGCCTTACTCTATTCTCTCTCTGAGCAGACAGACTCTTTTGAATCTTGAGATGCCGAAGGAAAAAGCTAGCTTTTGCTAGGAAGTGATAGCTTTGGAATTGGTTTTGACCTCTTTGCCTTGCTTTTGCACATAGAGTTTTGTTTGTCCAAAAGGTTATAGTCCTCTGTAAAGAAAAAAAAGTAATTGGAGTGGGATGTCTTTAGTATTCTGACAGGTACCTTTTTGTATTCATCTTCTTGCTGATGAGAAGATACATTTTATTAAGCTACTAAAAGATTGAGAACATTGCCCTTAATGAGACATGAAGTAGAAAAAAATAGGCTATCAGTCTTTCAATAACTTGAAACAGTGAAAAATACTGTCTTATCATGCTTACAAGGATTCATGATATTTATAATTTTATTAATTTAATTTCTTATTTTAAATTCTTATTTTTATTTCTTTTTATTTCTTTTCTTATTTTTAATTTGTTCTGAAACTATGCATTTTGCTTGTTTTCCTAGAGAAATTCTCAATCTTACTGGCTAGCAATATTTCATTGCTTTATTCTAATGAGAAAAATAAGTTAATACATCTATAAACTTAGCTGGTTTTGGCATAATATGAATGTACAAAAATTAGCTAGGTTTTTAGATAGCTTAATAAGTAGTTAATCATATTTTTTTTACATATGATTGATTTAGAACTCATGACTTTTTCATATTCTCACCTTTGTTTTATATAATAAAATGTTGAATTGCATTTTACTTTTATGCAATGATTTTATTAATAATTTTAATAAAAATAATTTGTGCAATGTCACTTTCAATTCTTCAGTAATTAAATAAGACAATATCTTAATTACGCTATATAGGGAAATAACTTATGAAATTGTATTTATCTGTGAAATCTGAGCAATGACTTGAAAAATTTGTCATAATATGTACTTCATGGATATATGTGGTTTTAATTAATTTTCAATAGCAATGGCTTATTTTAGACTTTTAAATGTTTTTCACCTGAAGTTAAATATGAATTGATTTATTTGTATTAAATGCTGTAAAAATTCTCAATTATATTTCAAAATCTGCCTGTGCCCCAGGTGATAAGAGCAATTCTAGTTTTTTCCCCATGATGTTCTCTACCCAATCTTCTTTTTATAGCCAGGTATCTTTCAAGACAGTTTTCTTCTACAGAAACATGACTATAGCTAGAAAACATAGCTGAGATGAATCTTCTAATCTAAATCTTCAAGTCTTTGTCCTTTCCTTCAGTCTACAAATAGCAAGATGCATTCATGCCAATATCACATGACATCATTTACAGAGGGAGACATCAGTGAGATAAAATGGACACAGTTTTTTACTGCATGTTTGGGGACTTGATGATTCACAGTAATTATGAACAGAAGAGTACATAAATATCCAGGTTTTGCTAGTGCTTCCTCTGTACTATCATTGCTCTTACAAATCTAATATTAATATTTTTAAGTGCATGATGCTTCAATTTCTATTTCAATTTTATGTTCTTGCAATTCTGTGCTCACACTTTAAATATTAATGACTTTAAGCACAAGTTATATTAATGAACCAGTTGTTTCTTTTGGGTTTAAGTATCATTAATTTTAGGAAATTACTTCTCATGTGAGTAATCATAAGCAGCTGTTGATTTTGCTGCAGAATGTTAATGCGTAAATGAAAAGAAATAGTGAATATTTGCATCAGTAACCTTAAGGAACAGAGATAGTTTGCTGTAAGCATACTTTTTCTGTGCCTTGCTGTGGTCATATATTTCCAAATTCAAACATTGTGTTGTTCTGAATGTACTGAATTTTTAGCTTTCATAGTGGTTTTTTATTGCACTGTATTGAAGTTTGTCAAAACTGTGCATAATAAAATTTTCTGAAATGTTTTTTCTGGAAATAAAATGTTGTAAAGGTATTACTCTAATATTTCAAATTACAACTTATTTAGTTCTCTGCTGTTCGGCTGTTTTCAATATGTAAAGGGTAATTTTAGTCACAAAGCTGCTGTTATTTTCTCACTGATGTGTTTGTTCTTTAGAAGATTTACATTAAATGTCTCTGGCTTGAAGGAAGCCCAATTGCAGCAAGACACCATATGCTGAATTATATTAGGTAGTAGTTTATATATACCTTTTACTGGCTGGGAGAGACTTTCTTGGTTGGGTGACGTATTTTAGCAAAGAAGGAAATGCCTTCAGGTTTGATAAATAGCCTGCAAAGAAGCTGCTCAAGGGAAAATATTGTCACTTCTAGACAGAACAGACCAGTCAATCATCCTGAGACCACTGGAGATAAGTTTTTGCTGACGTACTTACCTACAACTGGAGTGTTTTCAGTTGCACTGAATTCCTTACAAAGTTATGCTCATATAATTCTATAATACTAGAAGGGTCATCTTTTTGGTCCTGACCTGTTGTAGAGCTGTATCACCCGTAAAGCTACACTAATAGGTCCTTGAATGTCTTTGTCAACCTTTTTTTAGCTTTTTTGAACCAGACTCTGTGTCATTATAAGTTTTCTTTTACAGCCATTATGCTGAATTACTTGCAATAGCAGGAGGTTTGTCTAGAAGTTCAGAAGGGGGAGATCAAATCTGTTTACTTACTCTACTATCAATTGACTAAAGTAGCAGACTTCCAACGTTATCTAGAAGATAGCCCTCTGGCATGTACTTTGCTTGTTTGAAAATATTCTAAAATTGATGATGCCAGAGAACTGTTCCAATATTGAAGCATTTGAGATTTTTTGATTGCAGTTTCTCAACATACTTTCTGAATGTTCGGGGTGTGCCATACTGTGTGTAATTGAAAGGACTCTGGCTTGCGTTTGCAGAGATATCTGAGACCCTGATCCAACTGGGAATATGTGCTGCAGAAGTGTGTGCTAATTTTATTCTCCCACAGAAAATGCCTTGTCTCTTTTTCCTCGCCTATTATAAGCTTTGCCCCTCACTAAGTTACCAGGAAGAGTTAAATGAGATCGCATAGGTTAGGCAAGGACTTTGGGGAAGCTTCATCTAAACCAACAAGCTTCTAAGAAAGGGAACTTTTTTTTTCATAATAATGAATTTGCCTACATCGTATCCAGGCCTAGGTCTGTCTGCATGGATGTAGAACTGTTCTCGTAGACAAACATGCCTTGTTCTCCTGTCTCTCACTCATGATGTTTGTGGTGTTATTATCAATAGTTTGTGATGTCTTTAATTACCAGGTATGGATTTTCTCAATCAGCCAAAATATAATTTTCTGGATAACTTCCACTCGAGTCTGTTTGATCTCTCTAGACTTGAACCTATCTGATATTTCTGGATGCAGAGTTGGAAATATTTTTCCTAGTTTCAAATAAACAAATAATTTCTCTCTCCAAGTGTATAGTTGTAAAATCATAACAGCAGTTAACTAAGGCATCATCACAGTCTCATGATTGCTAACATTTCAGTGGAGGATATAAACATATGGCATCTTCTAAAGTAGATACAAGAAGTACTCCTTTTTACTGTTGTAGACTGTCATTTTTTTCCCAATTTCCTCCCCCTTGAAACATTTATATTCACAGCTTTCAGTGTATTTCCTGTGGTCTTTAATAAGTCAAAAACTGACTTGTGGTTAAAACAAAATAACCTACTTAGTACCAAAATTGAACTCAAAACAGTAAGTTGTGAATATACAAAGAAATAAATCATTGTTCTTTAGTGTGCAGTTTCTACAAACAGGAATTGCAAACTCTTTTTAGGTATCCAAATCAGAAATGAGAATAAAAAAAAAATAAAGATCTTAAGCTGCCTTTTTTTGCTAAGGGTTTGAAACTTCCATAGTGAGATAGCATTAGCGAAGATGCTGTAAGACTGTTCTAGTAAAGAAAGATGATTTATGGCTTGTAGCCATTGTGATTTTTATTTCTGAAATGAAGAGTTGTTACTTCATCTTGTAGAAAAGCAATTTTTTTGTCATAAAATAATGTGAAAAAACAAGATTGTTGGAACAAGAAATATTGCTTTGTAGAGAACAACATAGTTGAGAGCATGGGTAAAATGGTGCTGGGTAGCTGAAATCTCTCTTGGGAAGGTAGGTATGGAGTCCCTCAAGAAAAAAGCTTTAAGCAGCTTGAGAGATTAGCAGGATTGCTGAGTGTCTCTGAGCTTTTACATCAGTGCTTTTTAATTATTATTTGGGTGCATCAAAAGCGCAAATGCAGTTTTGGGGGCTTTTATTTGGCTGTCAGAAATCCTGTATATGACTCAAATTTTGAGGGTCTTTACAAGTTCAGTTGTATGGAATGTACTTTATGAACTTGAAGGAATAGGAATTTAGACTGGGAAAGGTGTTCCTAGATGTTGTGCTCCAGCAACCTCAGCTTTCTGTCCTCATTCTGTCCTGGTGGCTATCTCAGTCTGTGCTTTTATCTCAGTCCCATACTCTCTGTGCTCCATATATAGAATCGTAGAATGGTTCGGGTTGGAAGGGACCTTAAAGACCATCTAGTTCTAACCCCCCTGCCGTGGATATTGGAGTTTCTGAATCTGTTGAAATACGGGTAGCTATTGTCACTCTTACTGTCATTACTACCTCCTTCTACCCTGTGCTTTTCATAGAATCATAGAATGGTTTGGGTTGGAAGGGACCTTAAAGATTCCAACCCCCTGCCATGGGCAGGGACACCTCCCACTAGACCATGATGCTCCAAGCCCCATCCAACCTGGCCTTGAACACTGCCAGGGAGGGGGCAGCCACAACCTCCCTGGGTAACCTATTCCAGTGTCTCACCACCGTCACAGTAAAGAACTTCTTCCTGACTTCTTCCTGACTTCTTCCTGACTTCTTCCTGACTTCTTCCTGACTTCTTCCTGACTTCTTCCTGACTTCTTCCTGACTTCTTCCTGACTTCTTCCTGACTTCTTCCTGACTTCTTCCTGACTTCTTCCTGACTTCTTCCTGACTTCTTCCTGACTTCTTCCTGACTTCTTCCTGACTTCTTCCTGACTTCTTCCTGACTTCTTCCTGACTTCTTCCTGACTTCTTCCTGACTTCTTCCTGACTTCTTCCTGACTTCTTCCTGACTTCTTCCTGACTTCTTCCTGACTTCTTCCTGACTTCTTCCTGACTTCTTCCTGACTTCTTCCTGACTTCTTCCTGACTTCTTCCTGACTTCTTCCTGACTTCTTCCTGACTTCTTCCTGACTTCTTCCTGACTTCTTCCTGACTTCTTCCTGACTTCTTCCTGACTTCTTCCTGACTTCTTCCTGACTTCTTCCTGACTTCTTCCTGACTTCTTCCTGACTTCTTCCTGACTTCTTCCTGACTTCTTCCTGACTTCTTCCTGACTTCTTCCTGACTTCTTCCTGACTTCTTCCTGACTTCTTCCTGACTTCAGACTGGATAGTCTGAATCTACCTTGCTTTAGTTTGAACCCATTACCCCTTGTTCTGTCACTACATGCTCTCGTAAAAAGTCCCTCTTCAGCTTTCCTGTAGCCCCTCAGGTACTGGAAGGCTGCTATGAAGTCTCCTTAGAGCCTTCTCTTCTCCAGGCTGAACAACTCCAACTCTCTAAGCCTGTCGTCACAGGAGAGGTGCTCCAGCCCCCTGATCATCTTCATGGCGCTCCTCTGGACTTGGTCCAACAGCTCCATGTCCTCCTTATGTTGGGGACTCCAGAACTGGAAGCAGTACTCCAGGTGGGGTCTCAGGAGAGCAGAGTAGAGGTCACACTTCTTTTGATACAGCCCAGGATACCGTTGGCTTTTTGAGTACAAGTGCACACTGCCGGCATGTTGAGCTTCTTATTGACCAACATCCCCAAGTCCTTCTCCTCAGGGCTGTGCTCAGTCCATTCTCCACCCAGCCTGTGTTTGTACCTGGGACTGCATTTTTTAGATATTATATGTATTAGACTAAGTTTTTATATAGTTACAGAATTGTGCATGAATTATCCATGATCATTTTCTAGTCAAATTTAGACTGAAAAAAATGTTTCATGGTCTTTACTAGTCTCACATACAAAGAAATCAACCTGCTGATAAGAAGCCCCTTCTGTACTTCTCTTTATTTTGTGGAGTTCCCTTTGTACTTTAAAATTCTTTAAAAGTAGCAGACAGTTGCTGATAAAGTAGTTGCCATGAGTGATAACTGAGAATACTGTTATTATTGCTTTTGAGGGTACCAGATGGGAATTATGTAAAGTGAAGTTAACTGAAGCCTTCAAAAGACATGCACATTTGGGGAGCTAATTTTGCAAGTGCTTTTTTTGTTGTTGTTGTTTCAGTTTTTCAGCATCGCAGGAGGTCGGAGGACAAAAGAAGGAGATCACATATGCTTCATCTGTTGATCATAGTCCTGTAGAGTCTGATAATTTTGATATGGGACGACTTGGTTCTTTGAACCTTTATTTGTTAATTAAATTATAAAAGTTTGCATTCTGAATTGGCCAGTGAAGACGGGATTTTGTCAAGTAGCTCTGATAGAGAATATCAGTGTTCATCTGGTGTTCTGTAGAAAACCTTGTAGCGGATCTGCTTTTCTGAAGCTTATTTCCATCTCTTAAACATCAACTTGATGTTGGCTTTACTGTATCATTATACCATGTTAAGAAATAGATTTTTCCAGCCTGATGTAGTGAACAAAATGCTAGTAGTCAGAAAATATCTGGTATAATTTACTAAATATTATCATTTTATTATCATCACATAATTTTGTAGAATGTTTTTCTTTGGCTGCATCATTAATAATCATTAGGCTCAGTAAGAGCAATTACAGTGTAAATGGTGATGATGATTTTCAGTATTTGTATTGTAAAATTAGCCATAGTTTTAGATGTTATTTTGAACATATTAAAAATAATGATGGAATTGCATATTTAATCAGTTTAAATGGTCAAAAATTCACGAGCAGCAAAATAATACTTTATAGTTGGTGGAAATTTAAAGCTACAGAAACAAGGAAAGAAAACTGGTAGCCAGTCTTAGCTTATTTTACTTCAAAATTCTTCATTGTCGACTAGTTTTACTAAGTATCTTTTACAACACAGAACAGTTATGGCTGCAGTTCTGCAGCATTCCCAGAATTCCAAAGGGAAATAATTGTCTTTATCAGCATTCCTTCAGTTAACACTGGTCATCCTAACAACTTTCTATTTTGCTTCAATAATTAAGGTGTTTTTTTCCTTTGGGGTTTATAACACTTATTTCATGAGACAATAGAGTTTGTGTGACTCGGAGGTTTTCAAGGGTAACATTTGTATACAAAACTGTCATATGTTTAAACAAAAAACTGAAAGTAGGACGAACGATGTATCATCTGTATGCTTACTCAAAAGTACATATATGTTAGTACTGAGGTACTTAAATGAAAAGTAAACATTTTGAATTCCAGCACACTCACACTCATTGAGGAGAAGAGCACTGCTGGGGATATGGAGTGCTGATCATTTTGGAGCAGTAACAGATCCATGCCACATCTATCTGTGCTTGTTTTCCTTAGCAGGCTTCACTTATGGGCTGTCTTAGGTTCTTTGGAAGTGCAACATGAATGGGTGTTACTCAGCAGCCTTTCAGGGCTCTTAACTTGAACCGGTATCTCTTTGACTATGAAGTTCCTAAAAAGATTTGAAAAAGAAGTGTGTTCTGATCTCTTCATCAGTGTAGCTTGAGAGATACTCCGGAGGAAGCTGAACTTGTATACCCTACACTGGGCATGGAAGAAGGAAAACAGATCACATCTCAGTCACTTTCTGTGTAGTAAGCATTGCTCTGCAAGAAATGAAAAAATGATGCGTTATCAACAGTGCTTTGGTCACAAATCTAAAACACAGCATCATACCAGCTACTATAAAGAAAATTAACTCTATCCCAGCCAAAACCAGCACACTGATTTAAAATGAGGAGGCACTTCTTGGCTGTATTGAATCTATTTATTCATTTATTTATTTATTTTCAAATACACAGATACAAAGCAGTTGTTTATGCAGTGAATCCTGGATTCCAGTGTGACGTTCTGTTTTACCTTTATGCTGAAGAAGCACGGTGAATACATAACCATTTTAGTTTATTATGAATGTAACTTTTTACTGCTTGGAAATAGACATATATTATGAATACATATCAAAAGCATGTATCTCATCCTTTTGTGACTGAATCAAAACTTTAGGACATAGGCATCTACTCTCTTAGTACTGCAGACATCGTACACCTTCTTTCATGAAGAAATTTCTTTCCTGTCACCATTTAAATTTATGTTTACTTTTTATCAATCAATATGTCGCTCTAAAGTGACTGAACTCTGTTCAGAACTTCAACAAAAATCCTCTTCAGTCTTGAAGTAAGTTATTTTTGTGAACAGTGGACTTTACTGAAAGTTTTATTATAGATTGGTTCCCGGTGTCCTGAGTCCCCTCTCAAACAACACAAGGTTCTTCCCTTCTATCATAACTTCACACAGTGAGAGCTCCCCCTCTCAGATGTCTTCAAGGTCTTTTAACAGCTGGTGTAGTGGCTGGCTTTGCACCTATTGCTCGGTCTTTTCCTTTTACTCAACCACTATTTCGTGAAAACTGCAGCAACATAATAACTCTTGGGGCTTCTGCTTCCCTGTCAAATGTGGCTGAACAAATAAATATATTCTAAAGTTGAGGTCCAAAGTAATTTTATATGCTTGTTTCCTTTAGGAAACTAGGCTAGAAAGGATTAATTTCTCCAGGAATCCAGTTGTACCATTATGCTGATGTTAATTTGAAAACATAAACTGATAAGATTGCTTATAGAAAAGTTGCATCTGCACTTTGGATATATATTGTAGTTGTCATCTTAGCCAGCTTTCCTAGTGTGTAGTCTGTGTTAAACCACACCAGCAGCTTTATCAACAACTCTTACTTTGGATTTTTCAGGAATATATATTTGATTACCTAGATTTCAGTGACTTAAATTATACTGATATTTACGTGGCTGTTGATGTCCTTGACACCTAAGGAGATATTATTAGATATCAGTTTAGCAATGTTTACAATTTAAACATTCAATTTTAAGTTTGAAAATGTTAAAGTTTTGGAGATTCTTGTGGTGGTGGTGAACCTTACTTTGCTCCTGAAGAGACACCTTTTTTCAAAATTAGTTCAAAATAAAGTGTAATTAGGTTTTCAAAGGATTCTTTAGAAAATTGCACACAAACCATAAATGGAAATTGCATATATTTTCACAATTTGCATCTGAAACTGAAGATGGTTTCAAATGCAACTGTATTATTCTTTGTATTGAGCATGGCAACTTTCAGCCTTGAAAATAGAGGGTCATATAGAAAAGGAGTTTCAGATTGGACCTGTAGATCAAAGTGATGTTATATATAGGAAATGTAAGTATTTTTGTGCTGATCAAACTGATAATTTTATCCAATGTAAATTTGTATTCCCACCTTTGAAAATTAAATATTTACTAGGACCCAAATTTAGTCTTACCTTTATATTTTTTTTAGCTGTGTATAGCTGGATACTGCTATCATATCTTCATGTCTTCAAATTGTATGAATCTTTCCTGAAAGTGCTATGAATTTTTTGTTGCTTTGTGCAGTTGTGATGATCTAAGAACACAGGCAGAAGATTTACACTCAGGTACTTTTGTGTCTTGGACTACTGAAAATGTGTATTTGGAGAAATTAGATGAGTTGTGAGGCACACAAAGGCTTGGTTTCTGTGCTGTGGAGAGATGGGTATCTATAGGTATTTACATTGTGTTTAAGAAAAGTAACATACAGGTGAGAAAACGAAGATGATAACTGGGAAGATTTTATATGTTGCAGTCTATAAAGCTTTATCAGCAAGCTGTACATGTTCCTTGAAACAGGTTTTTAAGAATGAGAATAGTCAAGCTTTCTTTCGATAATATTTTTTCAGGTCATGATAGCCTTGAAGATTGTAAATTAACACAAGCAAAACACTAGAATCAGAATAAAGAAGAGATTAGGCATATCCTTACACAGCCGGATGGTGGGTGGATGTGTGGGAGGACACACATGAGAGTTCCTTTAAATCTCAATCAAAAATACAGCAGTATTTTACAAGCAGTAATTTTTTATTATAAAATTTGTCAGTTCAGTTTCCAAGAGTCTTGTAAGCCTTTCTCTTAAAGTCTGTCTGCTTTTAGCTAGAAACAAGATGAGCAAGCTCCCCAAAGTCTTGAGAAACTTGATTTTAAATCCCTGATCAGATGGATTTCCTTTCTGACTCTAGACAAACAGCCCTGAGGCTGCCCTGAGGCAACAGAAAAAGATGCAGACGACCCAGTTTTCTGGTTTGTAGCTTGTAGACAAAAGCCTCTGCTGGTCCAGAAGTGATAGTAAATAGAGATGAAGCTATTGCTTTCATAAATAAAGCTCTTTTCTTACATCTCTGACATTGCAACTGTTGAGGCCGTTAAAATCCTGGAATTGGTTTCTTAACCTAATTTCATGAGGCTTCTGCATGAGTCCTTCAGTTGCTGATGACAAACTTAGTAGACTTGAATGTCACATTCTAAGGTTTCATTTTTCATTTATTTTCTTCTTCAGGAAGTGTTACTGTGTGGTTAATTTGTTCTCTGGGATGGATAAAATGGAACTAATATGAAATTCAAATTAATTTTTCTGCTAGCAGCCTGTTTTTTAGCAGCAATAACGAAATACAATGGCTAATGGATAGTGAAAAAGGTTAAGTATTTTCTTCAGTAATTCAGGACTGTGGTATATTTGAGCACTTAATAAAAATATCCAGAAAAATCCATAACCTAGAATCTGACTGTGTACTTTTTTTTAATTTTAACTATATAATCTTGTTTTGTCTAACATCAGGTTACCTTTATATACGCTTCAGTCATTAAAAGGAAAACATTTGACTTAAACATTTTAAACCTGAAAAAAACCCAACTTTTATTTCTAAATCTGCAGCCTTTATATGGAATTTGAAACCAGTGTTGTGAAGAAGAGACATAATGCATATTAGCACTTGTTGGGATGCCAAGAATATGTGTAAAATACCTGATGAACCTGGTCAGTGCAATAGGTAATCCTTCACAGGGGAGTTGAAGATGATTTTACAAGGTTATTTGCTTCCACCTACTGACCGTTCAGGATATTACAGACAAAAACAAATGAGGGAATACTTAAATAATTTCCAATCTCATTTTTCCTCCTTCTGATACGTGCTATGGGAGTACTGTGTGTATATATGAATTCTGTTTGTATTTCGTTACTTTCACATAAAAAAAAAAATGTTAGAAATGTGAATACCTTTTCTAAAGTTTCTTAGCCTGTACAGTTTGCTGATTTCTTAGGGGTTTTTTGCTTAGTTGGTTGGTTTGTTTTGTTTCTGGTATTCTGTGTTATGATGGTAGGAAAGCAGAGGAAATATATTTTGGATAGCAGGGAGATAACAAACTGAAATACAACACAATACAAAATGTATGATAAAGTATGCAGCCATGTACAGGTGTTAGTTACATTACCACGAATAATGGTCACTTGAGGGTATTGATTTCACTATTTCTATTTGCAATTCAAGAAGTAAAATTAAATGTAGAATTATAGAAGCTATGCAAAATAAAGTGTATGGAGGTTTCTACTGCATCCTAAAGCCAAAATGCAATGCAGCATCATGCTACCACCAATAATTACTTTTATTTTCTGGAGGTTTTCTTGCTCAGTAACATTTGTATAATACTAACATTGAATGAAGGTGGTAGACATGTTTCCCAAAGGCCTAGTGTATTAAACTGTAAAATCCCTGAGATACAGGAAAGATCAAACAAAGCAAATTTGGGATGAGGAAAGAGAGCCTTCCCAGAAAGAAAATTAGTGTCATATCTGATATACTCTGTACTATCGGCTTGCAGTGGGTCTTGCTGTTGAGTTATCTAAACCACTAGTTGTCTCCAGACTAGCACTGGAAGAATTGTACCTCTTGGTCTCGCTTTTCCATCTGTCAGCCACATTACTCAGTACAGCCATAAATTCAATACCAGTTGGTCACAAAGAAGGCTAAACTTCAGTAGGAGTGTGGAAAGGCTACCCTTCAGAGCTGTGTGCCTGCAAAGACAGAGGTGAGCATGGTTTCACCATCTCAATTAGTGCAATTCTAGTGTTAAAAATCTGTGGCAGTGTCCCTTAGCGCACTTTGTTCAACTCTTAAAAGTTGTGTTTGTCGTGTGTTGCTCCTGACATTCCGCCTAAAACCTTGCTTTGCTTCCTTGTTGCTGCTACCTGACGTAACAGACAAAAAAGGCAATTTTCTTTTCTGCTGCCACATAAAAAATAGAGCTCTTACTATGTTTATAATAATATAATTCAAAATTTTAACTCCTTCCAACTGGCTTAACACCTTTGGACTGAGAATTCTTTAATTCTGCTTTAGTCCTTCTTTAGGTAACCTGTCAGTTATACTTTAGTATACTTTAGTTATACTTTATTAGAATATATGCATTTGTGAGGATTTCACCCACTGGTTAAGAAAAATCCTGTTCAGGAAGTTGTGCTTTGTATGGTGTTATATCTTAAATGGTTGTTACAGCTCAGGTTATTATCTAATAATGTACCCAAAGCAGGTTTATCAAAAATTATTTAGGCAATAGTTTAAAATTAATATCTGGAGTACCAGAAACAAGCAAGCACAAGTGGATGCTACATTTTTTGTTCTTGTCCTTGTGCAGAAGTTCAAATTCAAGTCTCTGCTCTTGAAGACGTACAGCTCTTTCTTTACCCAAATTTGACTTTACACAATTTAAAAATAAGCCAATACGACTCTTTCTTGCTGGCTTCAGTGCCCAGTAATACTGAAACCATATATGTGTAGTTTTCATTGCTAAGGGTGCAATGGTTAATTTGAAAGATTCACTTCCCATATCTTTAGATAGAAAACCAAACACTGTGAGATGAAGTTGTCTGATGTTCAGGGATAAAACACAGAATAGAAATTATGTCATTTGATTTTCAGTCTGTATCTTTCCTTAAGGCTGGTATCAGTTAGCTCCCAGGCACATTGTCTCTTTAATTCCTGATTGCAGCATTGAGAGTCTCAGCTGGGTTGGCCTCAACTGTTTTCAGCTGGGTTGGTCTCAACTGTTTTCAGCTGGGCTGCTTGATTAATTGGTAGCTTTTGCCTCAACTGTGTAAGATAGACTGTGCTGGGAGGAAGATGGCTTTTGTTTTGTCCAGGTAAAACTGCATTTTTAATTCACATTGATTAATGAATGCTTATGAACTTAAGTTTCTTAAAAATTGCTTTTAGTGGGAAATGATAGTGGCAAAATAGCAAAATAAAATCTTCTATATACAGCAGAAGGGGTCAGAGTACCGTTACGTCTTGAACAAGGTATATTCATCATACTGAGAGTTTGTAATAGCTATGACTAGAATGCGATAGGACCTACTTTATTCTATATTCAGTTAATTTAGGTCAGTATGTGAGAAAGAGCCACCCTTGTCCTTGATAATATGAAAAGATATGATTCATTTTTGATTAACCAATGAATACGTTAAAGAACATTCCATTATTTCCAAAAGGTGACCTAGGGCATAGCTAGCAGGTTAAGAGCACTGGCATTAGTGGAGTTTGAATTCATTCTTCTGAGGCAGAAAGCTTTTTAAAAGCTGAGCTTTTTTCCTCACTTACAAAAAAAAAATGAATGTACATGTACATACAAGCTCAGTCAGCCTGTAGGCAGAGATAGCATTTCCTTATCCACCAAATGGGAGGAGAAACACGGTGAGGGACTGTTTGGCTGCCAGTAAGTCACACTTAAAAGAAAATTTTTGACTGTTACATTTCACAAAATACAGTCTGATTGCCCATGAAATGTATTTTGAATATAAAGAGTATTTGAGGGACTGATTTGTATATGAAAATGACTAGAATAACAAAGATTATTGTTGTTGGAAATATGCTGCTTAAGAAGTGACAAGGAACTTGGTATTTCTAATGAAAACATCTTGAATATATCTTTCTGTTATTTAAATTATTTCTTTTTTTTCAGGTAATTTCAATTCATATTACTTGATACTTGGTTATTTAATTTTTACATTTTTTTATAGGTATATGGCTTAGGTAAAAAGTCTTAGGCATTGAAATAGTACCAGTCCTTCATTTAAGATGAATAGGTATGGTGTTAAAGAAACATAACAACTTTATTTAATATTTTTTTAATTTTTAATAGGAACTGCTATTAGGTATCAGCCTTAAATTTGTAATTTGGGGTTTAATTGGCAAGTAACTCTAGCCAGTAATGTAAAATCTGATGAGAGTAGTTACAGCTTCAATGAGAGGTTGGAGAAGGACTTACAGATGAGGGACATTTTTTTGCTAAATTATGTCTTTTTTTTGCCAATAGAAATCTCGGAAGTGTCAGTATGTAAGCAAAATTAGCTTCCAAGAATACCCTCACTAGAAAAGCAAAGTTGAAAACAAAAGAAAAATCACAAAAGTCACTTGTCTGCAGTTTAATGACTTGAAGTATATTTGACTTACTCATTTCCCAATAGTAACTTGTTGTACAAAGGGATAATATGGAGAAATAAATGCCTTTCAGACTGTAGTTTTTGTGATACTAATTATCTCTGCATGTCTTCAGGTCTACTGGAAAAAATCCAAAGGTTCAACGAGAGTTCAAATACCTTAGGAATAAAAGCAACACATGTATGTGGTTTCAGATTATTTTTTGACTCCCGAAGAAAACTAAGTCCAAAATACATACATATAGACATTTATATTAAATTGATGCTTGGATTAGTCTTGCATGTTACAGTGAGTCAGACACAAATGCCTTCAACATATCAAGTCCTAGATAGCACTTTTGACAACAGGCAGAAGTTTGAGCTGTTGTTTTCTCTTAAGTTTACCTGTGTATTTTTTTAAGCTACTGTTGGTAATTAAAAAGAATAAAAAAGAAAAAGAAAAAAAAAAGAAGAAAAAAGGAGCTATCAAGTAATTATATTAAGATGCAAGTAGAAAAAGCAAGGATGTGCTATGAAGCAGAGATCATATTTTTGTCTAATGAGCTAGCTACACTATAATGAAATAGGTTTGGTTTTTTACGATGTTTTTTTCAATCATGTCTTTAAGTTTATGCTTGTGATAAAGTTTAGTAAACCTTACATAAAGCCATAATACTAAACATTGTACATTTAAATATAATTCATATACAAAAAATAACAGTTCAACAAAGTGCAATACGTTGAGAAACCCACTTTTCAGATTTTGATGCCCTTTCTTCATCCTTGGTCAATATAATTTGTGACATAGTCTTCTCTGTTTGTCTTTTCAGGATACTAAAGCAGAGTGCAATTCCTGCATAGAAACTGAGGACAGAAAAGTAAGTCGCTTGTTTTAATGTAATTTGTCAGGCAACTCTAGTAAGTGGGGGTTTTTTGTTTGGTTGATTTTATTATTTATTTATTTTTAATTAAACCACATGAAATTATTTTATGGTGTTTTATGTGAGTTTTATAAAGTTTTTGAACAGTAACTTTTCTAATGTATTTTAACTTCAGTAGGGACAAAATAGTCTTACTAACTTTTTGTGTTACATAATATGAATAACAGCTTGTTCAGAAGGGATTTATAATCTTCAATTTGTTAAATTATGAACAGTTTAAAAGGCAGTTGCACGTCCTATACTTAATTTCCATTGTTGACAAAATTATTGTATCATGTCTTTCATGATAACGTTTGCATACCATACTAAATATTTCTAAAATAGCAAGATAAGGACTCCTTTTTCTTTCATTATAAGCTGTATCTTTGATACAGATTTTTTTTTTCCTTCTAAAGGGTTGATTTTTTAAAAAAGTTTATCTTTATTTCCAGTTTTATTTTATGTGAGTGAGTATAAAATATGTTTTCAGTTGTGTTCTTTATCTTGTTACCTTTTTTTAAAAAAACCCAGTACATTATAGCATGTATGTTTGCATATACTTGAACAAAGTTACATCATTAGAAGGAATTCTTACATTAAAGTACTATCAATTTCCACTCCGAGAAATATAGAAAGCTGCCTTCTAGCACTAATAGTATCATATTCTCAATTTATATTTTGAAACAGTTGGACTTTATGCTTAATTTAGCATTAATTTAACTGTGCTATATTGTGTGGTACCAATGTACTTTCACTCAACTTTCCAAGAGTTTGCTCTTTTTTTTTTTTTTTAATTTCTTTTGGCTACTGCATCTTCCTATGAGCATTGAGCAGCTCTTCCTTTTTTAAAAATAGTTGTTGAGTTCTTTTTGCTATGAAAATGAGATTTTATTAAATAGTATTATCTCAAAAGCACTTTAGTTGGTCATGATAGCTCAAATTTTAGAAAACAATGTCATATAAGCCTGGTATAATGTGCTGTTGAAGTTAGTGCAGGAAAGCACAATTCATTTGCTTTGTTGATATGTGACAAAGGTTCTTCAGAATTTCAGTGATTTTCAACATTTTCAGGAATGAAGTGAGGGAATTATTTTGAACTATACAGAAGGATATTTAAGAATTCAATTAAGATACTAAACTGTGAATGTAACTAGAAGAGAAAGTATGCTGTACCTTAGATACCAAAGACCTGTTACTATTCTCCAATTGTTGAAGTCCTCTGTACTAAGACAGGTTGAATTTCTTGCACTTAAACTAAGTCAGTACATGTTTTGCTCTGATGTGTATCAATATAATATAACTAGCTTATTGTAAGACAATTTCAAAGACAGAAAGCAAATATAGCAGATTTTAAAAAAAAAATAGAAACCGTATCAGCTTTATAACAGGGCTCAAAAATACTTTAATAAGTTTAACAGTGTTCTATGTTAGTAAAGGACTACAAAATTGATGTCAATAGGAACAGTAACTTTGCTGTATTGTTTTGGGGGTTGAAATATAACCATTTTCCTGTGCATTAAATCTAAGGAATTATCCTTGTTCTTTACACTCCTAATGGTTTTTCAGTTCTCTGGGAGGTTTAGGATTTTTGCTGTATTGTATTTCTTTTTCCTTTTATTGCAACTTCCCTTTTATTTAGCAGATGGACCAGCCTATTGCCAGTAAACTGTTTTTCGGGTAGGGGTTTCTAATTGTTTTAAGATAGGATGATTTCTACGTCAGTATAAATTGCAGGAGGTGTGTATCTGATACCTTTTCTTGGCCTCAGTGGTTGCTCTGAGTTTGAGTGATTTGTGAAGGAGCTCTTTCTTGATTGACTCAGTCTATCAAGACTAACCTAGCTATCTGACCCCTGAAAGTAGCAGCTACCCCTGCTCTGAACCTCATCCAATGCAGAATATGTGATCTGACTTTTTGTGAGACAACCCAGGCCCCAGGACTGAGCAAGTGATGTGAAAGGAAAGAGCGTGAGATTCCCATGTTGTCCTGTGCTTTATGACTTCCCTGGCCTGTTGGACTAACTTAGCTCTCACTAAGAGCTCGGCCTTCTTGCTTAGAAGCAGTGTCATGGAGTCTCCAAACTTACTGTGAAAACTGGAGAATGTGTCTCTGTCTCTTTCTTAATGTGTCATTAAGGTTGAAGAGCTGGAGATCTGGAGGTTATCAACATTGCATTGCTGAGTGCAATGGATTTCTCAACCTTGTGACTAGAACTACTGATGTGTACAGACACATGCCTTCAGGTCTACAGACTCTCCTGTGATCTTGTTTCACTAATAACTGAAATAACAGTCATAAGGTTTGACTTGCTAAAAGTACAATTTTTATTCAACAACAGTGACAATCTGTTCAGTGCTCTAGCTTTCAAATGTAGAAGCTGCATTTAATGTATAGAATTGTCTAGAAAACCCCTAAATTTTTCTTTATTTTGTTAATTCGTTGAAGCATTTTGAATTAACAGAAATGTAATAAATACCTATTGTTGTTACATGATATATTTCATCTTTTCTCTGTGTTTGGTCCAAAACCTGAAGCTTCTGCCATGCATAACTGGCAGATTGACTTCATGGTCTGGGGATAAAGATTACCAGTGACCTGTACAGTCATCAAATAAGGGTACATGAGTCTTGGTTAATAATAATGTGTTGTTTCATGTTTATTGAAAGCATAATTATGAACTTAATGTAATTCGTAGAACCTCAAACTTTGTAAACAAATATTTTTATTCCATCTATGTTGAAATCAAGACAAACTACTGCAATTAGGACATGCATCATTAGTATCTAATAATTTGCACTTCCATAATGTAATATACTACTAATGAACTATATCATTAGTAATTAATGGAAAATTTTCCCAGTTAACAACAAAATATAAAACTGCAAGGTGCCTTTTATTGCAATCTTTTTTCCCAAAGTTTCTTAATCTCTAACTTCTGAAGCAGAAATTTATGAAACCATGGCAAAAGCATTGCCTGAAGGCAAACTCAAATTTAATAACTGTAATTATTACTTTGAAATCTATTATTCTATAAATGACAAAATAGCATTTAATTATCCTAATCACTTTATCACTATGATCGGTCTCTCCTTCCATTGTTACTTCAGCTGACCTTTTTATGTGCGATTCTACTCACATTTTCTGCAAGGATAAAAGCCTTCAGGTTTGAGAATTACAGATGATGAGTAGTCAGCAGTCTGTTGTAATTGACCTACATTATTATTTATTACTAAATTGTGCTTACCGTTGCCAGCAGTGGACCCATAAGTGTATGTGCTACTCATTTTCTACCTAATTGGTATTATTTTCTGTATTTGTCATAGGCAACCCTTTTTTGTTTTGGTTTTGTACCTTCATCCTGAACATCACAGTGTTTGATGTTCAATGATCATGGAAATATCTCTGCTTTACTTTTCAAAGAAACGTATGTAGAAACCTGTTAAGAAGGTACAAAGTGTGATTTTTGTAGAAATACTTTGGTTTCTGAAGCAAATTTCATGATGTTTTGAAATTTGAGTCATGATTTCAAAGCCTGTTCAGCATGAGAGTTTACTCTTGCAAGGGTGATGACAGTGGGAGGGGGGATTTTCTGCTCATGTTTTCAAATAGAAATGTGTGTGTTGGAGACAAGCTAAATGGTTGTGGTTGAAGTGGATTAATGAGACTATTGGCATTTTACCAAGAGGGGAGACCATGTGGATTCCTTTACAATCTTCTCTTCCATTTGATATAACCAAACTCTATTCTCAGTCTCCATTCTGAAAAGACTGCCACTATGTAAGGGTTTTTTGGTTGCTCTTACAGCAGCTTCATCACCTCCCATTACCTGAAAAACCTGCACCTAATAAATCCTCCTCATCTTTTATTTAATCTTGGTTCGCATCTTTATTTGATCTTAACAATTCTCTTTCCTTTTTTCATGTGTGTATATGGGACTTGCATAGAACAGGCATCTTCAAAAATACCAAAATAAATAAATAAATACAAAAAATAAAAATAAAGAAATTGGAAATAAGATTTCCCCCTGTTCTGCTCTGTCATTGATGTCTGCAATTGAGGTTTGTCATATCATCAAATTAATTCATGGCAGCACTGTGAATCCAAAACTCTGATATGAAGTTAGCTTCCCCTTAGTCACCCACCTCCCTTCTATTTCCATCTGAAATGGAAAACTGAGACACTGAAAAGTAAATTGAAAGCTATTTTACAATGACCTTTCTTTGCTGGGTAACTTTGTTTCAGCTGGTTTTTACTATGCTAGGAATGTTTTATTATTCAGCTTTGGCTTCTTCATTCTTGTTTTATTTCAGCTTTCTCTTTTTAGTAATAGACTCACTTTTGCTGTAATGTGCAATGACATTCTCTTCAGTATTCCTTGCAGGCAACATAATGCTGACCGTTAGCCGGCAGCTAAATGTTATTAGCTTGGGGGCTCAAGGTCACTCAGGGTATCTTGCTTCATTTTCTGTTCTTGAGAGGAAAAGTAGCTCATGGAGAGAGCATTTTTGAGATGCATCTTGACTTTCAAATTTACCACTTTTGAGCTCAAGAGTGCAGAGGCTTTATGAGAGCAATAGACTTTATGAGTATGCATTAGGCCAATGACATGATAGGTCAGTAAGTTAGAAAATTTCCCTGTAGTGACATAATGTTTCATAACTCCGTATTACCTTCTGTGGGATATGGTATAGGCAGTAATGCCTTTCCTTCCCTACACCTGCTGTGGAAAATATATTATAATTTTTTTTTTAATTTTTTTTTTAGTACCTTCTGTCAGAGGATCTCAAAGTACTTTACAAACAAATTAAAACCACCTATGAGGAGAGTACTTACTTCAGGTTACGTACAGAGAAAAACAAGTGTGAAAGGGAGACTAAGGCAAGGTTACAAAGTGAGTCAAAATGAGAAGAAAAAGAAACAGCATTACAAATATGTTTTGCTTTGTCTATTCTATGGCTTCTTGCAGTTGTTTTATTTATTTTTTTTTTATTTTTAATGATGTGAAAATGTTTTCTGTGAAAGTTTTGGGGAAAAGTTTGTCTTATTTATAGGAAGAAAAGTTATCCAATTTCTTTAACATTCTTCAGGAGGGAATAATGGTATCAAATAGTGAAGAGCTGACAAAGAAGCATTGTGGAGTGACTGACTCAACTACTGGTTTCTAAGATCTGGATATATTTATATACTGTTTCCTTTCATTGTAATCCCTTTTTCGGCTGTTTAGGAACTTCCTATCAGTGAATGTGTCATTTTTATTCCCTTGTGAAGGCATCGCACAATCTGCATAATTTTGTACAGTTTTGAGATGCATTTTTTTCTCACAAGAAATTATTTTTTTGTTGAGGGAACATCACCGACTCCAATGGATTGCTAAGGAAGTGTCTAAATTGTGTTTAGATATAGATTCAGAGGAATCTAAGGAAGTTCTGAACATTTGTGAGCTTTCTGGTGTCTACTAGAGTGAACAAATGATTCCTATTTCTTCTGCCTCTTTAACTGTTGTACAGATAATAAGGAGTGTTGTTGAACCATCAAATAACAGGACCACATAGAGTATCGAGGATTGACAATAGAAATCAGAAACAATGGGGAGCAACCCAAAAGTGAGAATAACGAGCTGTTCTGAGAATAGTATCCACCTGTCCCAATATGCCAGACATTTCCACTGACATCTCAGGTCATGTAAGTCAGATTTACGTGATGCTTCTTGAGTCTTCCTCAGTACAGAGCTGAAAGTTTTCAAAACTTCCACAAAAGGGTAAAATTATCTAATGTGGAGAGGGGGAGGTGTTTGTTGTTTATTTGTTTGTTTATTACCAGAAAAGTTACTTGAAATCCATGGCTATCTCCACCCCAATGATTTTAAGTCAAGATCTGTTGTACTCCAGATATCCAAAAACTCAGAAGCTAAGTTGAATCAAACTGACAGTCTGTTGTTTAGGTATCATTTATTACTATCCATACTACCTTTAGGGATATTTTTAAAATCAAAGGATTTGTCTTTTCCTTGTCTTAGTCCATGGTCCTTTAGAGTAAAAATGAAAAAATATGTGGCTGAAACTTGTCCTAGAACTTAACTCACAGCATTAGTCAACCTAATAAGTATTGGCAATTCTAATGTGAGGAGTTACTTGGAAATCCAGACCGTTTCCTGGCATTTAGATTGACACATTTCAAAGTCTTCATAGTATTTGAATTTAGTCACTGCAAAGTTTCATAGTATTTGAATGATCATAATGGGAGTCCTGTTACTGCTCTCTTGTTCTTTCTGTCACTGATATGCAATTATGGAATTTCACAACTGAAGTGATGACAATTGCTCCTCTGTGTGTGTGTGTCTATCCCCTTAATCCAACTCTATCTATCAATCTGTAATTTCATAAAGTGGGATTCAAATGACAGAAGTGACAGAAGTGCCAAAACAATAATTTGACCTCCCACTGAAATGTCAACGTGTTCGGCTGCGTGACTGTTACATATGCTGCATACACATGGGGACACAGATAGTATATTTATTATGCTAGAATACTGGTTAAGGCAGATTGCTAAAAAAAGGTATTGCTACACTGTGTCTTTTTGACAACTGTTCTGTCTTTAACCATTAAATTTTCTATGTCTGTACTACTATGTATAAACATTATGGCTATTACACATATATTTTTATTTGATTAAGAGTTTTTTTTCAAATCTTCATTTTGAAGATATTTGGGCAAATATTGCAATTATAATTCTGTGGCTGTATAGCAAATTAGTTCTTGAAGACACTATTCTTTTAAGAACATTTTTTCATATTAAATCTCTGGGAGGAAGGTGTCAAAAAACAAAAAAAGAACAGTATAAAAGGTACACCAGTTCTTTTTCCAGAGTCCTTTAATAATGATAAAATACCTAGTTCCTGTTCAGACAGAATATAAATTTAACCCCCATTACAGATTAGCCTCTGTTATAAACAAATTTTATTGAAGGTATCAGTCAGCAAACTGGCAAATTCTAGTTACAGTGTATGCAAAACACAGAATATAAAAATGTGTTTTCTCTGGTAGCTCTATACTGATAATTTCAATTTCATCTGAGAAAAACTGCCTGGAGTGAGTGACTGGCCAGTGAGCAGTTTGGGTAGTTGGTTCCCTTGAAACATCAGCTTTTCATTGAGGTAGGCTGGAGTTTAAGAAATCCTCAAAATATTTTTGTTTGAAATCTGATTCCAGTCTAAATCCAATTTAGAAGTTTCTAAAAAGGATCAATGAGCACCATGAGCTATGTTATTTTTTCTATATACAATGTAACAGTTCTCTGTTACTATTACGTTACAGAGGAAAAAACTTATTTTTTTGAGAAATAGTGCTTATTTGCATCCTTTCCTGTGACCAGTAGTCATGCCTTTCAGTTGCTATTCTTTCTAGCCTTTTTATTTAATGTTTTGGCATTAAAATATGCCTTTATCTACTATTATATTCAGCACTGGAGTTTGCATTATGTGTATTTAAAAAGCAGAAAGCAATTACAATTCTTTTTGTACTTCCCTGGCTTTGAAACAAATTGCATTAGGTATATGACAACTTCCTGCTAATAACTCTTGAAAAGCTCACAGAGCTAGAAATAGCATTCTGAAATAGCTAATACTTTTATATAAATTAATAATAATTTTTATTTTCACTGAAATAAATTTCACTGAAGTAAATGTATGCACAAGTTGCTTTGGAATATATTCATATGTACTGTACCTGCATTGCATACAAAGAATTGTATCTCACCTGGGGACAAGGAAAGGCACAGAAGAAACAAACTTTTTGGCTTTAATAGTCAGCTAAATGTAAAATTAAAATATTCTCATTCAGGGGAAAAAAATCAAGTGGAGAGGCAGAACTTAAGTCTGATTTGATGATAATTATCTGCCAAAATTAACTGAAAAAATGGTTCATGAGAGACTAAAGCCTTGTTGAAGTTTTGGCTACGTCTGACCGTTACATTTTCAACAGGTATAAAAACACAGAGGAGAATTGGCTTTTGCAGTTATACAACAAAGGAAAGTACCCCCACCAATCTATTAATATTAGTGTGCTGTGAATGGGAACATGCCTTGGACCTTCTTTGTGGTTTTGAATGAATAAAACTTAGCAGCGATGGGGCAGTGCAACTTTTTCTCATATGTAGTGAAACATTTCCTTTTAAGAGGTGTCTGTTTTCTGGTAGTATATGCTTTTTATAACCCGTGATCTACTGTGTCAGTGGGTGTAGTTTGTTACCTACATAATTTTCAATTATTAATCTGATCTACTGGATTCTTTGCAACATGTCAGATAGCAAAGCCAAATTATGTAAGGTCAAAGACCTGGGTTTAAATATATTAACTGTATCTCCATGTGTAATTTTATATTGTATACACATGCCAGAGTGTTTAATGTCGTCACTGCTTTAGGGAAAAGTCCATTTCAAGTTGATGTTTACTAAGGAGACTTCATAAGAAGGGTAGAGTTAACGATATGTAGATGAATCATCTTACTTACAGATGCTTGCTAACCAAACAGCGGGAGGGGCTGAGTAACGAGGAGAAGCACTGGTGTTCTGGCAAGTGCCTGGTTTACTTGGTCTCCCCCAGTTTCTAGGAGAGTCCATGATAAAATCGCCAGGGCTTTGGCAGCACTTTCAGTCTGTGACTCTTCATTGTGCTTCCTGCCGTAAGCATGGGGAAGCCCCTTCCCTTTTTGAGGGGGTTTTTGGACCTGGCCTAGAGAACACTGAAGGGAGAGGGAAGTCTTACATTGGTGTGAACAAAAATATCCCCCTGATCAGGCAGAATAGTTTCATCAGCGACTTTTCTTTCATTTAACTGCCAACCAGCACAAACCTTCAGTCACTGAGGAAAAGAAGAATATACAAACTGAGTCCATCCCAATTCCTTTGGGGAGGGACAACGTTGGGTCGTGTTGATGGCTTGCGTGAGGCTGCCATGTGCTTCAGTGGAGCAGGGAGCCCGCAGCCCAGGGGGTGCAGACCCGGCGGGGGCAGGAGCTGATTCCCGCCCACACAGGGCGTGGCTGCGCCCCCTCAGCTCCCCGCACCTCCCTCACGGGGCAAAGGCACAGGGGGAGAGGCCCGGGAATGCAAACAACAATAATTCCATAAACAGCACCTCAGGTTCTAAAGGGTGTGCACTGAAGTCATCAGAATTACAGAAACTCTGGGGATTCCAGGTAGGTCTTTTGGTTTATAGATGAAGTTGAATCCTACATCCAGGCAGGTGGCTCCGGAAAAGCTGCGGTCCCTGCTAATGGAGGCTGTCAAAGCCCCACTAAGTTTTTAATGGTTTTATATTTTATTTTGTCTTTTTGCCTCTTTTTTAATGCTTTTTTTATACATGTACCACTTGGCAAGAATTCACAGGCACATTAGTGAAAAATGTAGTTTGACATTGGGAGATCTTTGCTTAAAATAGAAAATACATATCTTTTGTGCAAATTAACTAGGAATTCTGTGCTAAACAATAGTTTAAAAGTGTATTGCAGCAGCAGCTCTCAGGGGCTGAAGACAACTTAGAATCATAGAATCATTATGGTTGGAAGGGACCTCCAGGGTCATCAAGTCCAACCTTTATCCCATCGTATTCCTGACCATCAGACCATCAGACCATGGCCTCAAGTGCCTCATCAACCCGTTTTTTGAACACCCCCAGGGACGGAGACTCCACCACCTCCCTGGGCAGCCCATTCCAGTGCCCAACCACCCTCTCAGGAAAGAACTTCTTCCTAATCTCCAACCTAAACTTCTCCTGATGGAACTTGAGGCCATTTCCTCTCGTCCTGTCATCAGCAATTGGAGAGAAGAGACCAACAGCAGCCTCACTACAACCTCGCTTTAGGTAGGGTGTTCCTTTCTGGCCTGCACATGTGTCTGCAGGACTGCATTTGAGCTGTGCACTGTCCCATCCCGACACCTTGCCACAGGAGCAGTGAGAGGTTTTGCCTTGCTATGTGACAAAGTTGCTGTAACATGAACTTACATTCAGCTTCTTGCTAGGATGGTACATTCAGAAAACACAGACTTTGCTTAATTCTGTTGTGCATCAGGCTTGTTAATATAGTTTTTATTAGACAAGTAATCTTCCAGGTGTTGTTTCATTAAACTGAGGTACAGAGATATTTTCCATTAATTTTCTATTCCCAGTTTCTAGGCAATGCATTCACATTTTCTTTTTTTAAAATTACAGGATAGCATTTTATATATTAAGTGCTTAATTAACAGATTGCACATTAGCTTCTTAAACTCACCAGAGGAGCGTTAATAGAACACTTACTAATTTGTCTTTTTCAGTTCCCTGAAAAGTTAAATAAACAAATGTACAAGTTGTAATTTATAAATATTTACAACTTTTGTGGTTAATTCAAAGTGTTAGAAGATTACAAACCTTCCTAAAAAAGAATATACAGGGATTGAGCAGTCATAAAATAAAGTATTTTTTCTTTGGCTCTGTGTGTCTAGGTGGTAAATCTGGGATGTATTGTCCGGCTGCATTGGACTCATAAATGTTTATTGTCCATACAGAAACCTCAATTCTTGAAAGTACATGGACTTTAGAAGGGAAGTGTATGTCTAAAAACATTAAACCCCTTATTTTTTGACTGGAAACATGGCCATCTGGGCTTAGCCATGTTAATGTTCTGCTCCTACATTTTAATTTTCCTTGAAGTAAGAAAAAAAAGAAACCACTACTGACCTGACAAGTGTTTGAAATAGGTGTTACACTTTTATGAAGTATCCTTAAAGTGCCTTATTGGTGAGAGAGAATTTCTCCAGGAAACATTTTGGGAATGTGGGTTCTTCTATAATTTTTTCTAAGTCCTTGCAGTAGAGCCATTGTTAAAATAAACACACAAACATGTTGCTGTATAGGAGGTTGCAGTTGCTTTCTCTTTATTTAATCAACATACATGACAGCCTGATTTCAGGCTGCTCCTCTCTGATATTAAGATTGCATAGTCCAATATATTTTCCCAGAAACTAATGTATACAAAACTTGGAAATGGTATTTGAAATTTTGTGTGAAAAAAATGCAGGCTTGATGCAGGCAAGTGTTTTACTGTTCTAAATCATAAAATGGAAAAAGATAAATACTATTCCTTCTGTATCAAAAACTGTATCTCTATGGAGAGTTTAAATTTTAATATTGAAAATTGAAATAATTTCTCATGGAAATATTTAGGAATATTAGATATTAAACATTCACTCTTCATATATAAGTACCTAATACTTGCTACTTCATGTCATCAACGTGGTTATGGGAGAGAAAAGAGGTGTTATATTGACTCTATATGCATATGGGCTAATGGATAGTATGCCTACAGCAATATCTGAGTCTTTCAGATAGTCTGTCTTGGAATTTTATGCCATGAATGTTCAGCTCCAGAGGGTGGAGCTCTGTGATTCTCCTTTGTATTAAACTCCACTGTTGATCCTCGGGTGTCCTGCAGGATTTGGCTTGCTGTGGGCATTCTTTTCAGGAACTGAGACTGTCTGAAAACAGTGATCCAAAACAAAGTATTGTTTATGCTTAACAAGCAGACTGATGCCCAGCAAGTCTCTGAGAAATGACCGCTTAGGAAGATGCAGATCCCCCATCAACACCACCCTCTGCCTCCTTACTGCCCTTAGTTTAGCATGATGTTACGTGGTAAGGAATATTCCTCTGGCCAATTCAGATTGGCTGTGCCAGCTGTGTCCTCTTCCCACCTCTTGCCTGCCGCTGGCCTGCTCACTGGGGAGGGGGGTGTGGGGGGTGCTTGAGCAAAAGCCAAGGCCTTGATGTTGTGCAAGCAGTTTAGCATAACCAAAATATTGGTGTGTTATCAACAGTGTTTTAGGCAAAATGCATTATGAAGGCTGAGGTTGATGAAGCTATTTACAAAAACAAATGGCAGCAGCAGTTCAGGATTCCTGTGGCCAGTGAGAAACCTATGGTTTCACCTACTTCTAAGCCAGCCATCTTTTTTGTTCATTCACACAGTATTTATTTATTTATAGTTGAAAGGAGTCAGTAACTCTTTGAACTCTCAGAGGAAGCGGGAGCCAGTAACTCTCTTCACTGCCAGTGAACAGGGAAAGCCTTATGTCATTTGTATTTGAGTTTAGACTTCTACTATCATCTAGGCATAAATTGATCAGATGGCTTCCCAGGACTACATGCATGGCAAGATTATCAGTGGCAGATTTTCAGCATATTTGAAGGGGAGAGACTGAATCAGACCATTGCTTTGTTTGCCAAATTAATATCTGGGATGTAATCCAGCCTGATTAACAGGATGGCTATGATTGGATCATGAAAGGGTAAGCAGACATTTGGAAGGCCTTTTCTATACCTGCTGGCTCTATTACTTTCCCAGTAGCTTGAACACATGCAAGAATATGCTTCTATTCAGTAATCCAATTCATTTCTCATTGATTCTACCTTGTCTTTTTGTGTTGTATTGGATGTCTTGCCAGGTAAATCTTTTCTCTGTAGCAATAGATTGCTTTTTACAGCTGTCTGGACGTCTGGTACTGGGCAGTTTGATCAAAACTTCCTAATTCGGTCATTTCAGAACTGACTACTTCCAACAGTGATGCAGAATGTCTTTTTCTCTAACGAAGCCTATTATTAAAAGAGCACTTATGCTTAAATATATATCCAGATTTGGAAATTTGAATATTTATGCATGTGTCTGTTGTCTTAGAAACACTGGTGATTCTTACATAAGGAGTAAATTGGATTAGTGGGTTTATTTTTTATAAATGGTTAATGGATTTTATTTTTCATTTTCATTTTTCTTAAACCAGTGTGTTTTATTGTCTTTTGGTTTCATGGGTGATACAGAGACTGGTTTATATATCAACTGTGTGCTTTCCAGTTTTGATTTATGTAATCATAGTAGTTTTGTACAGTTCAGCTCAAAATTTCTTCTTGTTCATCAAGGTCAGAAAAATCCAAGGAGTCTGCCATTTATCTCAGTTGCTTGAGTGCTGAAATAAGACACCCAGGGCAATATTAAAAGAACTAGTATAGAGGGATGTCTCAGTATGGCTTACTTGCTGTGTAACAACTTTTTTAAAAAATCGGGTTATTTCTGAAAAATCCAGTGTATGTATTGAGAGAAGAATGCTGATGTTCACAGTCTAAAAGTAAAATATTCTTTTTTTTCTTTCTTTTCCCCTCCCTGTCAACAGACTAATGTACAAAAGAAAGTTAATTTACTTTTTTTGTTGTTTTCTGGGTAATGGTAATATGCATACTATGCAAGTGACAAACTTTCTGTAAGTTTTCCCATGGCCACATGCATTGTGTATTTTTTTTAATCATACGGTTCTGAATTTTGGGGCCAGACTGATGATGCAAGCAGTGTCTAGTCCTTAGTTAGCAAAAATGTGTCTCTGTTACTTTTATTTGAGCATGACCTATAGTGTCACCTGAGCTGTTTTTGTTAATTCTGTTAATTCTAGAAGTTGGTAAGCCATAGTTCCAGAAACTAGAGAAGGATGCTCTAAATAATAATTTTAAGAAACAAAATGCCCTTTTTTTTTTCTGGCAGAGTGAAGCACAGAGTCAATTTATTAGATGTATGTAGTTTAAATGTTACAAGATAAGTACTTTATAATGTATTCTTGCTTGTAGTTTATTAATTAATGAAATACCACTGTGCATTTTCCTTTTAAGGTCCTTAATCCTAAATTATTTGGCAGTCTTTTTCAAATTGCATAGTTTAACTCAAAGTTTAAACTATTAGCTCAATAGTTTATTTAAAAACAAAAACCCCCACCACCCCTCAAAAAAATACCCTAAAAAACCCACAAAAAACCAAAAACAACACAAGGCAATCGTGGTTATAGGTTACATGGAATAATTTTTAGCCATAGTTTTAGTCTGTTGATTTGAATGTTCTGCTCTGCTCTCATTTTGTTCTGTCTTAAGTATAATGTTTTCATTTATATGTCCAATGCTTTTCTATGTAAATGCTACAAGTCTTCTCAGTTTCTTCAATTAATACATATGTGCATAGTCTTCAGGCTTGTTCTTTTTTAGACGTCAGTGTTTGACTTGAATGGGACATGCAGTGATGCTATAGCTTACAGAACCAGAAGATGGCAGTGTAGGCTAAAAAAAAGTGTTCAGTTAGCAAAACCTTTCTGCTTTATAAATTAATTAGTTTTTGGTTTTTTTTATTCCTTCCCCCAACAACTTAATTTCATAATAACTTCGAAATTATTTTAAGGCTTGCTCATCCTCGACAGAAGCAATAGTTAGGATTCTCTATTATTATACTGTCAGTACAGCTCATCTGCATGTTTATCTTGCTTGTCTTGTTTTAGATCTGAAACAACTCCAAAATATTTTTTTTCTACTGACTCTGTGTATTATTGTTAAATTTGGTGAACTCTCTACTCCATTAAATCTTTTTATGTAAGCATTTTGCATAACAGAAATCTGAACTTTTAAAGTATGGCTTCCCTCAAGACACTCACTTTCTGCTTTTCTGCACTGTTGTTTGTTGAGTATAGTAATAATTTCAACATTCCAATGGCTGGAAGTATTTTGAACTTTAGTTTCATGATTGTAGATTGTATAAAATCCATGTGTGTCACAGCTGCGTCAAACAAGAATCAAGCAATGAAGGGATGAAATTAATTCAAGGCATTAGAAAACGCAGGTTAATTTTCAAGCTGACACCTGGAAACTTTCCTAAACACTGGTTTTGTACAATTCAGCATCAAGGAGGGCGTTCAAGGGTGTTCAAGTGACTTGCGTGTGACAGAAACCTCAGTGCTTTCTTTTCAGTCTTTCACCTCCCTCCTCCTTTTCTCCCCAAACTCTTGATGTCATTTAAGCATTATTTGTATTAGATTATTTTATTAGAGAGGATTAGGACAGGAATTATATATCTTGATACGTATTTAGTTTTATTTATTTTTTACTGTTCAGAATGAGCCAAGAGAAGATTTGGTAGCTAATTCACAAAGTGAGTATATAAATGATATAATACAAAACAAGTTTGAAGTATTTGGTGATAAGTAGGTGAATTGGTGTGGGATGATGCTTTTGAAAATAGAGTTTATTTTATTTATTTCTGTAACAGTCATGATTTAAGCTCTTGAGAAAAGCAATTCTATTAATTTGTTCAAAACACAAGTGAATACAATATTAAACTAAAAAGCATACCACAAACCCCACCATTTCTAAAGCATTTTGCTGAGATTTGCTTTACTCTGATTATTATCCTTAAGTATATTTATCTGAGCAGTTTTATTACTTATGATACTGTTTTTATTTATTTATGTTTACATATTTGTGTGTATGTGATTGCCAAATAACTTAGGCTTTTATAACAAGGTTGCTGTTGCAATATTTTCCACAAAAACATTTGCAAATGGGTCCTTAAGGGATAGGCTAACACAATGGGTTACATTTATATGAGGGAAGGTGAAATTAGCAGGATTCTTTTACTATAAAACTCCAATGTAAAACTCCTGGGGATAAACCAGGGACCCGCAACTATTAACTTGCTTTTCCTAGCCAGTCGATTAAAGTCTGACTTCTGTGGCCTACAGGGCACATCACAGGACCTGGCTACTTAGTCAGGCATGTATTTGCAGACATATTGTGTAGCTGAATGTGATTTTTTTGACTGGCAAGCTTAATAGCGGTGGGGAGCTTGACTGTCATTGCTGTTTGTAGGGAAAACTTCTTTTTTGTAAGTATTGTAGTAAAGCAGTTGTGTAAATAAAAAATAATAAATTATATAACCTATATTCTATAAAATCTGCTATCGTTGATGATAAACTGCTGATATGATGTTTGCTGTCTCACAGTGCATCTTATTTCTTACATTAAATAGTACTAGAGAGTGTAAAATGGAACATAAATAGTTCCTAATTTAAGTTCAGTTACCATTACTTATATTAAACTTTTAATCACAATTTCCAAATATGGTGTTTAGATTATAAATATACAGCTGTTTATAGTTGTAAACTGAAATTCTAGTTGATAGACACATTAATGATACCCAGCTTGATTCTCTACACAAATGAAGAATAAGTTCTTGCAGAAATTGAAAGTTCTGAATGTATTTGGTTTGGCTAATGCTGTGTTACTGGTAGTCTATGTGTATGTTTAAATCTGGCTAGACTAGCTATAATGATTGCCTGTCTAGATACCTGATTAACACAAATGGATCTGTAGCTCTGTTCTATGAAATCTATAAGTTTGTGCAACAAGACATGGAATTTGCTGCTTCTATAATAAAGTTTGCCTTGGTTATGGGCTTTTTTCCTTCTTTAAAAAAATTACTGGATTTTCTTCCTGTTGTCTTCTTTATTTTTTCAGTAGATAATGTAACATCTTGTCTTGTTTATTCAGTTTCTACCTGTTGCTTTTATCTCATCAGGCTAATTTTGTCTTTGTGCTTAATGATAAGAATCCATTAAAAAAGCTAAATATAGTATGTGTTACCCATTTTATAACAGTGCTCTTTGAAGACATAAAACATACGTTTATGGTATTTTCTGTTTTTTTCAATAAATCATTTAAGGTTTAATGAAGTTAGAAACAACTCCCAATGTCATTTTAATATGGATTTAGTGCATAAGAAATTTTGCTGTAGGGATGTTGTATTTGGAATGTGTCTCAAAAGTGAGCCTGTACAGCTAGGAGTGGAGGTGTGCACTGTGGAGTTATGATTTCTAGTTTTTAAATAAATCATTCTTAATTTCATTTCCATTAGTGTAGCAAGTACTTAAGAATCCTGAAAGATCTTTCACAATGAATAAACTCATCCAGTGGTATTAAATACCTACCTGTCATGAAAGAGGGAAATAAAAAAACCCAAACAAGCTGACAGAGATAGTGTTAAAATAAGGGACTTCATCTTGTGAAAAAAAAAAGAAACTAACTTATTATGGCTTATCTTCTAACTTAATATTTTGTGCTTTCTGTTGTTCTTCATTAAGTCTCTGATTCTGCCTAGACACAGGCAACACCAAAATGATCAATTTCAGATGCTATGATGCTCCCCTAATATTACCTGATGATATTTTAATTTCTTTTGAAATGGTCATTCAGCTAATCTTGTCTAATTTTGTTATGAGCAGGTGATGGTTCTTGCATTCAGAACTGAGCCTGATGATAAGTGTAACAAAACATTCATAACAATTTGGCTAAGATAATTGTCTGATTTTTTGCAGAGCTTGTTGCAATACAACATTATTTTGATGAGACATTAATTTTAATCACAAATGTCTCTTTATAATTCACTAGCATGTGTGGCTACCATGGCTGAATTGTAGACACAGATTCTTGAAGTCCCTTAAACACCAGAAACAGTTTCTTGAAATTAGGTTTCTGCTCACAGCTAATTATATTTCAAAGAACAGTGCATTTAGCAGAAAATGTGATTTGAGCAAAGGGTACTAAGTACTCAGGTCTACAGAGACATTCCAGTACAATATGAAATGCAGACTGTTGCCCTAAAGATACAGGCAAAGACTGCAGTCACCATAGTTATTTTTATCCCAATTTCCATCATGTAAATCTGTAAAGAACCAGTAACTTTCATAATAGCCTCGTTTGGTAATGAAACTTATGCAACAGAACTTTGCCTATTTAACGATGTAGCTAATAGTTTCCTTTGAAAGGAAGACTCAGAAATACTGTCTTCTGTGTAATCCTGGCCTTTTCAGAGATAAGGTTATGAGAAAAAAAATCAGCAGAAAATGATACTGATAGCCTATGATTAAGACATATAAGCACTAACTCTCAGTAGAGGAAGTAACGTATTTGTACAAAGATTTTGAGGATTTCTTATTTTCAGAGAAGTCTGTAAAGCCAAAATTGCAGGCTAATATTTACTTGTATTTTTCTTTGTGGATTTTCCTGTGTGACTTGTCTTGTTCCTTTTCCTATATAACTTTTCAAAGTAAAGTTTATTGTTGTAAAGCCTCAGGACAGGTACAGCTGTTTATTAGGTCACAGAACAATTTTGATTATACTAGAAACAGCCAGTGATATAGTGACATAAAATTGGTTATTTTGAGCTGCCGTAATTTTTCAGGCACATACAAGTCTACTTTAGAATAACCTATGTGATTTTTATTTTTTTTTTTATTTGGAGAAGACATTATATTGTTGATGAGATGTGTGAAACTCTCAAGCTTAGCCACTTCTCTGTATCAATTAAAAACTTCTGTAATTGCTCACTATTTTGTTTACTGTTCTTTGTGTATGATGATAATGTGAGGCTCAACCTTTCATCCTTATAAGTTTGCTAAATGTATTGGTGAGAATTTGTTTTAGAGTAAGTAGCAAACCAGTAGTGCTGTTCTTCAAACATGGGTTCATCTGAGAGATGAGAGGAGCAAGAAGTCAATTCTTCTGCTATTTACCAATTTCTTTTGGGAGATAAGAATCTCTCTGAGTTGACATAGATTCATTATGCAGATTGTATCAGTTGCCTTTGAAGATTTTGTTTTACTCAGACATATATGTCCATTCATGGAAATGTGCAGCTGCCTTAAAAATTCTCCCTAATTTGTAAGTATGCAGTTTTCTAGATTATTTTTTTAATAGTCTGCTTCTTGAAATTTCTTGTTGTCTCAGTCTTAATTTCAGACTTCCACACTGAATAGTTTGCAAATGGTAACAGAACAATCTCTGTTTGTATATAATGGTGGTGAAAAACTTGGAAATACAATGCAAGCAGCTAGAAATGCATAAAATGCAAAAGGGGATAAAAAAAATGTCCCCTATTTTTTTCAGTTTTGATGGTTTGTAGAGTTACTGACTTAGTATTAAATGTGAACATTATTTTCCCAAACCATCACATGGAGAAAAAGGGAGGGCTCTTGGTCCCTCCCTTTTACACATGGAGTTGATTTGTGCTGGCATCCAGGTTACCTCAGTGCCCCTCCTGCTAACATGCATTTTGGCAGCAGGGGGCTATACAGTCATCCTGGTCAGGCACTTATCCTTGCTTTCTCAGGAAATCAATTGGTTGGCTAGAAAATGAAATATTCCGTGTAAGAGGACTATTGTCTAGTGACTAGCAGTTCTGAGGGTTTCATATTTCTCCTGATTTCCTAGGGAATAAATGATCTTGTTTTGTCATCTGTTTTGATCCCTGACAAGGACTTCAGGTTAGGCTTTCTTCAGTGCTGCCGTTGGACAGTGTTGCTGTTTGTATATTTCCTGCTTTCGGATTTGCACTGTTGGTAGATTTCAAGTGCTTCTAAAGATGTGGGACAAATGTTTTTGTGAAGGGGTTGCATGGATGAGCAGGAAGGATCCTAGATGTAGACTGTCATAATATCAATAAGATCTTTTAACAGTGTACTAGATCCTTTTTTGGCCATCTTTAAGGTGCTGTGGTTTACCCAGATGCTAGAAATAATTTCTATGGCAACTGTAACACCGTACTGGTTTATTTTACAGATTAAAGATACCTATGATTTTTAAAAAGTCTGTTTTATTTATTTTAAGGTACTGTAAAATGGAATCACATTTTAGTATAAATGGTGTTATTTTGAGGGAAAACCCCAAAACCTTCAGTGTTTTCTGCAGTATAGTAGATTTTTAAATGAAGAATATTTTTTTTAATGTTTTCACAGTCATGTTATTCCAGACATACAATGCTGAATAATCTTCAAGTGGAAGCAGGAACAGGAAAAGAAGTGGACTTCTGATGAGCCTCTGTTTTATTCAGAGCACTCAGTGACTCTCTTAGTGTTCTGATCTACAATTTCCTCTATCAGTCCATAAAGTCCCACAGAAAGCTATCTGGTCCACTTAATGCTTTTTCATAATATTTTTAATTCCAAATAAGACAACTCCTTGGCAATTCTGTGTGATAAGTAAGCTGTTGGTAATCGAAGGCAGTTGAAATTTCATACAGATACCAGAATCTTTTGTGAATGCTAGGAAAACCCTTTCTTCTCAATTTGCCTTAGTGTAGCATAGACAGTTAAGGCATCAGTTACAGTATTGGGCATGATCATTGCAGAATCCTGGTTTTGGTTTCAATCATAGTTGTAAAAATACTAGTGCAATCTAATGAAGAATATTCCTTTGGCCTTGGCAATTGGACATGCCATATGCCAATATGTACATTCCAATTTACTTCTTTTTTAAGGTGCTCATGTACTCACATACAACCACATTTCTCTCAAATCATGGGGGCATTGTGGATGCCTCATTATGTTTTTTTTCGTAGTTGGGAATATGGAGCTGCTTGGTGTGGAGAAGTATTTATCAGCTCATTGTTTGATTAACATAGATTATTCATACATGCCAACTCTGAAGATCACAAGGAACTATTCCTCTGTTGCAAATGCAGAGGAGGAAATGTGAGGGACATTTCCAAGGAGCTTTGAGCTCTTAAATCTTGCTCGTATTTTGCTTTTATGTGAAACATTCTTATGACTGGCTTTCAGTTTTTGTATGACTGCATTATAAACAGAGTTCTCCTTTTATCATGCTATTTGTGCTGTGATGATAGGTAGCAGAGGGCTGGATGTCACCAAGTAAACTATTCTCAACTCTGAAATACTTTCACATTATAAAAAAGGAAAGAGAAAACTTCAAAACTGCTGAGCTTCAATGTTCTCTGCAAAATGACCTATTTCAATGTGGGGAATGTGACAGTTATAGAAGCTGGTTGAGCAAGCTAAGACTGAGTTTTATATATATATATATCTTTAAAAGCTTTTAAAAATGAAGTTTAATTAACATTTTGTTCTAAATAAAGTTTTCCTATGTGTGAGTTTTCACCCTCTCTGTTTCCCAAATTGATGAGACACATATAGTTCCAGATAAAGCATGCAAAAATACCTGAGTGCACAGAAAAAAGAAAACGGTATTTTCAGCCTCAGTTTTAACAGCAAGTGTTTATGGTATAACTGTAATTTTACTGGCTAATTCAATTTAGGAAGCTTCGGACACACACACACACATGATCATAAGTTTTAAAAAATATTTGCTTAATACAAATGAAAGTACTCATTTATTTTTGGGAACAAATGAAAAATATCTACGTGAGCTTATTTTTATACCTGTTATATATAATTTTCATACCAGACTGTCAACTGATGTTAATGTACATGGGTAGTAATACATATATTTACACCAACAAATATTTTAGCTTTCTTGGTGCTGGAAATAAACACCAAGACTGAGGTAAGAGGGGATAAAAGTGTTTTCATTTTTTTGTGTCTGTTAATAAAACATAAAATATGGGGTATGGTTTTTTTAATGATTCTCCATATAAACTACAAAGTCTAAAAATGCATTTAGTTATTTGCTGATTATAATACTGTACTAAATCAAAAATGGCTGCATAAAAAAACTTTCAAAAAGCCAGCTCGGTCTTTTTAAACGATGATCTGGCAAATGAGAGATCCTTTAGTCTTTCCTACCCTTGTATTTCCTTGGGGTAATGAAAAATGAAAAATGCTGTGTAGATGTCAAAAACATCGTAAAGAATAAATCCTAGGGGTTGGTTAATGAAACCTTTCTGCCTGGTGGCAAGCAGCAGGCCCTCATCACTACAACAATTGGCACCAGAATGCTTTGAGCAGTAATATCTCAAGAACTGTGTTCCACATTCCATCACTGATTGCTAATTTACTTAGTCTCCTAGGCACTGGCTTTAAACTGAAACAAAAAGCAATGAAGCTGCTATAGCATCTCTCCCACCACTACCACCATATTTTCAGCTGTCTGTACCACAGAGGTTTACCATCTACTGTCCATATATTAAAAAAACATAAGATTTCATGAGTTCTGAATACTATTTGTTCTCTACCACAGTTTAATTATTAATTGGGTTATATAAACAACATATGCGTGTTATATGTTAAAGTGAGATTTTTGTTTGCTTTTATGATTTCAGACATGCAGTCTGTGCTGTCACTGCTACAGTGGTATGCAGCTTAAGTATAAGAATAACAAGAAACTGAACTGAAAAGTAAAAAATAAAGCATGTAAAATAGAGCATCCAAAACCAGGACAGTTAGTAGCTCGTGAAAAACATTATTTTCTGTTGTAAAATTGAAAATACTTATGCTAGGAAGTATGTCCCTAATGTTGAAATGAAAATTTCTCCTGAAAACTATTTGAACCTCCTAATTTCCTCTTCAGCTTTCTGTACATAGTGTACCGTATCTGGAAAATAGCCTGAATGATTAGTAATTATTTCTTTTAAATCTTGTCAGACCATATTTTCTGTGCCTTGTATATGTTCCATCCATTTTTTCTTTCTTTTTGCTAAACATCTTGTCTATTATTGGTGAAGGGAAATATTAGATGGAGGCTTTCTATTTGGCAAGAGGCCTTATTCCTGCTGCTAGATGAGGAAAGTAGTTTCATAGTCTCTCAAATTTATTTTCTCAAACTTGGGTATATCAGTAGAAATAAGTTAACATGCTTCTTGTTTGTCTGTAGATAAAGAAAATGAAGTCCTGAAATATACAGCAGCATAAGATACAAGTGATAATTGTAGGAAATAACCTAGACTATCTTTAGTCTTTCTTTGTTATTTTCTTTCCTTAATTTCATCAGATTGACTGTAATCACTTCTCACTATACCCTAGCTGCCTGTTCTCACTATTGGTATTACCTCTCTTTTAAAGAATGAGTAGGTTTTGACCTTGTCTGTTTTAAATATCTTTGTTTAATGAGTCAGCAATGTGGCCTTGTGGCAAGGAAGGTCTGCAGTACCCAGGGCTGCATGAGGAGGAGCATCACCAGAAGGTAATGACAGGTGCTTATCCCCCTGCATTCAGCACTGGTGAGGCCACATCTAGACTGCTGTGTCCAATTCTGGGCTCCCCAGTGCAAGACATGTGCATACTGGGTTGAGCCAAGCAAAGGGCCACAAAGATGATGAAGCAGGGTTGGAGCATCAGAGATGTGAGGAGATCATCTCTCAGCATATGCGTGGATTTGGAGGTGATGTATAAGTCAGTGTATGCAGTACTTTAGTAATAGAGAATTTTTGCCTAACTGACTTAATGAATAGCCCATTTGCTAGAACTAGAAGCAGTATCAGTACGAGAAACTGAGAGCAGGGCACACAAATGCATCCATTACACTAGTGCAGTCTTCATCTGCTGTTTTCTGAACCTCAGCATGAAGTTAACATCTCTGTAAAGGTTAAATATAAGTTTAGTTCTCCACCTTAATTCACATTTTAATAAATAACATATACATGTTTACCTTACATACTGTAACTGGGTTTTCTGTCAAGTAGTGTAAATCGCTTGACTCTGATTGTAGTTCGCGTTGTTTAGGGCCTCACTTTATTTGTAGAAATTGGGTTTTAACCAGCAAACACTTTTTTCTTGTTATAAAGGAATTAAAGCTTGATGATGTCCTAGCTTTTACTTGTTTTCTGTGAATCTGTTTTCAGACATCTTTCCTCTTCTGTTTTGTTGTCAGTAATCAAATTAGAAACAATGGTGTGGTGACTCAGTTGCTCATCATTTTGCTAGGTTCTCCCTTCTATAGTGTTTCTGATGTTCTGAGATTTCTCTGTGAACAGCTTACTAGATGTACGTGCCATTTATTATGTTTTGGCATGTTGATATCAATTATGCATGTGTTTTTAAGATGGTAGTGTTAGGTAAAACCATAAGTAATATTTCAACTGCTTGATAGACAATTTGAAGCTTAGCAATGGTCTTCATATTGGAGTCTTTTGTATGGATGGAAGAGCAGTGTTTGTTTTTGTTGAAGAGGCAAAAAGCCAGATTGGCTGGAGAACAGAATATGATAAATGGAGATTCAAATAACACATTTTTAAATAAGTCAATTTGGTAATTACAAGTTGGTGTACCAGTAGATTTTCACAGCAGGGAGGACAGCAGGGAAAGCAAAGAGTGCTAATTTTATTTTAATTAAGCTTTTCTGTTAATCAGGATCAGAAGATTCTGCCACTAAGTGGGAAAGGAGGAGCAGTATGATGTTATAGACTTGCTCTGCACTTGACTCTGTCAAGTGGCATCCATTTTACTGTGCTTATACTATGAAGTGTTTTCAAGTATCACTGAAGGAGCTATTCAAATTGAGAACAAGCGTACAAGTAATAGGATATAACTCACTTGATTTCTCTTTAGTCCTGTTGATTTTGTTTCAACAAGCTCACAGGGCTACCACTCTTTGCTCTAATAATGAGAAAAAAGTTAGTAGGTAGAACAAGACTCCTGTTTGGAGGGTAAATGTAGAAAGCACAGATTGTTTTTAATTTTGACCATTAGAACTCTGTGCTTAAACTAAAGACATTGTAAGTTTTGCATCATGACATAATTAGCTCCTTGTGGGAAAACAATCACCATGACTTGACATGAAAATCTTCAAATCTTCTGTAGTTGCTAGGCCCTCTTAACTCATAGCTGTGGTTAGTAATTAGGCAGAGCTGTTTGCTTTGTATGAATAAAGGATTTCTTCTCTCTATATAGACTATTGTTGAAAAAAATCCAGTCTTATATAGAGAACAGCTTGTTTAGGTAACTGAGGTTTAGCTGTCACACATAAATATGCATAAACTTAAGCAGAAACATTCGAACAAAATAGTGTCCCCAGTAATGTGCCTTTTCAAAGCTGACACCACTGTCCCACTCATATAAAACTATTCCTTCCACAGAACTACAAAATAAATTACTGGCCCTGATTTTAGTTTGGGTTTGCAGTATGCTCGTAGTCTCCTGATCTATGTCCTGACAGTTTCATTTAAACTGATCAAGATTAATAATAAAGACTATGTTTGGTTGTTATAGAACTCCTAAAGAAATATTATGTTCTAGGAACTAGCTGTAGGCTTACTGTTCTCTTCTAAAATTTTCTTAACGGCCTTACCAAATACTTCAAATGATAAGAATAGTAAACCTATTATCTGATAATTACCTGCTGCACTCTGTTCATTTGCATGTTCTGATTCTAGCTTTGCATTATATAATCTTAGTCTTTTGATAATATCCCAGTTATTAAGGAACTTGGCTTTATTCTATTAAGTACATTATCAAAAAGCTATCATAAGGCAAATTCTGGATCCAAATGCTGATTGGCCAAAATATGTCAGGGAACAGCTAGGTTTCATGTCCTAAGCTGAGCCTGCAACTCTAGCACTCAAAGTCATTTTGAATTGGAGTTGATGTGTGTCCTGGTTTCGGCTGGAATAAAGTTAATTCTATTCCTAGTAGCTGGTATAGTGCTGTGTTTTGGGTTTAGGATGAGAGTAATGTTGAAAACACACTGATGTTCAGTTGTTGCTAAGCACTGTTTATATGAAGTCAAGGGCTTTTCAGCTTCTCGTGCTGCCCTGCCAGTGGAGGCTGGGAGTGCACAGGACGCTGGGAGGATAAGCAGCCAGGGCAGCTGACCCAGACAAGCCAAAAGGGTATTCCGTACTGTATGATGCCATGCCCAGTATATAAACTGGGGGAAGTTGGCCAGGGGACGCTATGGCTTGGGGATTGGCTGAGCATCGATCGGGGGTGGTGAGCAATTGTGTTGTGCATCACTTGTTTTGTATATAGTTTTTTATATTTGTTAAGTCTTCCTTTCTTTCTTAGTAAACTGTCTTATCTCAACCTGTGAGTTTTCCTTTTTTCTTTCAATTCTCCCCCCATCCACCTGGGAAGGGGAAGTGAGTGAGCAGCTGTGTGGTGCTTAATTGCTGTCTGGTTAAAAGCACAACAACTTGTAATCAGTCAACTCAGAATGAATAAGAAATGTCAGAACCCTGTTTTGGCAGGTTCTGTAACCATTGCTTGAAAAACTTGAGTAAGGCAACAATAGAGCTTCTTTATTAAGTTACTCTAAAACAATACTCACTCAAAACATAAAGTCGAAGATTTACCTGGCATATAGATTTGTTACCAATTGCCAGGTGGACCTGTTCCAGAGGCTTCTAGGCTGGCTTCTAGACTGGGTATGTACACTTTGTTCAGGTAATTCTATATATCTTTATCTCCCACATTGTATCTCAGAAAGCCAGGAGGGCCAGTTAATCCTTTGTTTTTCATGAGCAATGTAAGTTAGTTGTGTTTTAAGTTCACATGTTCATGAATTCATTTCTTGTTAGGGTAGTTTGTTCATAGGTTTTAGTTTGTGTGTATCATTACATCAGATAATTCTGCACAGCTAATTCATTTCCATGATTTAGGGTGTTCTTAATTGCTTTACTGAAGGGAGATTGAGTACCTTTTAACCAAACAACTGAACGATTTGCTATGACAATTTTGCCACTGTGCATTCACTTAATTTCCAATTAATCAAACATTCAATAAATCATTGGTATAATTACACCTGCTCAAATATTCCTACCCCAGCACATTAGTTATGCTCAGGCAGACTTTTTTACCAGCTGTGTGAATGGATTCATTTGTCTGACCCAGTTGGTTGCACGTCCTTGCTTCTGATGAGCCTTGAGAAATGATAGGGCAGAAATTTTAATTATTTATAATACCACAAATTCCTTTGATTCTCTGTTCATGCTTCTCACTTGGATGCTCCTATAAAAACTTTAAACAAACATCAGTGAAATAGTGACTGGTTAATTTCTGAAGATTTTTAAATCATTTTTATTCCCCTACTGTGCCACTTTTCTAATTACACTGTCTCTCCAGGTGCACAATAATTCCCTCATCACTATACATTTCAAGCACAGATTATTAAAATAGTATAGCCCATGTTATATAAATGTAACCAAAAGTATCCTAAATGTGCTTTATTGAAAGCCAGTAAATTGGTTCAGCAAATTAACATTTTAGGACCTTGTTTTTAAAAGATTGCTCAAGTAGAAATCCACTGACATGGCTTCAAAATATCAGTGTAATTATTTCTAACATCTGAGTAAGACAGAAATTTGAGGCAACCCTCCAAGTACTGGGAACTGAACTTTGAAACACCTGTGGTAGAGAGGTATGTATTGTTACCTGCTCCCTGCATATAGATGAGAAATCTGAAACTGGGTGAATTGCCTCAGGTTCTACAGTAGGCTCATGGTACAAGTGGGATTACTCAGTGTTTGTATCTACTGATTCCTAGTCTCTTGTTGTAAGCTTTAAATCATACTTAATGTGTGTCTTTGTTGTTAGACTCAGAATAAACAAACTAGGACATGTAATCTCAGTCTCTGTAATATTTTAAATATGAAGCTCAGTAGGTCAGTATATAGACACATTTTAAATCTTGCAGCATAGGTTCTGTTGCTTCAAAAATATATTTACTGGTTACAACTTGCCTGTGTTTATCTTTGAGTTACAAATTGAAGGAGATTCATAATGCTTTAATCCCTTAATACAAATAGATAAGATTTTTTTAAATTAACTGAAGGTGTCGTGATCCATCCAGACAGTAAAATAGGATAGCTTTCCCTGGGCAACCCATTCCATATTCCGTTTATTCTTTATTTTCTTTTTACCGAATATGCTTTGTGTAATACTGAGGGGAAGTTCTTTAACCTAAAGGGAAAAGGCATCAAAGAATCTATGTGGGGAAAAAAAAAAGATTAGAGAAAGATACAGTAATTGGACATTATTTTAATTACTTAAAAATTTTTCAAGTTCCTTATCTGTTAAAAAAAAATATTGGTAGAGTCCATCAGCACATGGGTTCTCTAACCCTTTCAGTCTGTTAGAGCACTGAGTAAGAAACAATCTTCTCTGGATTAGTGCATGGCTCCCCATGGCACGGGGTATTACTACCATTGCTGACAGAAATGTCTTAGTGCGTAGAAAACAGGAAGATTTATTTATCAATCAAGCTGCGTTTGTTTCTGGACAGTCTGCCTAATGTTTTTAAATAGGAGCTTCCCTAGTTGTTTATTTGCATTTCTAATAGTGGCTTAACACATGATGTCTTTTTGCACCCGCATAACTGTGGTTGAATATAATCCAGAAATCTTGCTGTAAGATGTAGTTTGACCATTCTGTGCAGTGCATGGGATCCTGACTGTAAGCTTTTTATGTCCTGTTTATTTTTTCCTCACATTTTTGGAGTAGTACAGTACAATAACATCGCCAGATACACTTCCCTACCTTTACACCCTTTAGATTCTCTTGCTTCACTCCTGAAAACTTGGAAGCAAAAATATATTCTTAAAATTTCACTTCAGCAACACATATTTTACAGTCAATGATTATGTTTACCTTTACAATTTTCACCCACTGAAGCTGAGAGGATTCTTTGTCTAGACATGTTATTTTCCCTCATCCCACCCCTTCTCACACCTTCAAAATGTCTTCCCAGGTCTGAACTCACTTAGCTTTACTGAAGTTCAATGTAAATAATTTATTACCTTGAAATATAACAGCCTAGGAAATTAATCATCATAAACAACAAAGCAGCTTTTAGTTGCCTAGGGACAGGTGCATATTCTGAACAGAATCCTCTTCACCAGTTGAAACATGGATATAAAACTGCACTTTACTTGTCATCACAAGGTCATCTTCAGGAGTTTCCTTCAAGATTTACCTTTGTTTCTTTACTGGCTTATCAGGTACAATGTAATGTGTGGGGTTTTTTCTTAAGTTTTTCAGTGATTTAGTTAAAAATAGTATTCTAAAATTTTATTTTTTAAAATTGCCGGGTTTTTTTGACCAATGCTTTGTAACAGACCTTCTATTCCAAAACGTGTCTCATCCCTCTGGATGTGGAGGGTGACAGTTTAATTCACGCTTCATGTTTTCAGAAATACCTTGCCAGTTGTTGATGAGTGTGTTACATGGTGACAGTATTATCTTTGCAACTGGCTTGAAAGACAGAACCCCTTCAGTGTACACAAACTAATTAAATAGCCAAAGGAGTTTTGGCAGCCTTGCTTGGGTACCACAGGCGTGGAAAATCGGCTTGGTGGACAGTGGCTTTGCCCATGCTTTGACCTTCCTCTGGCACCTTGCCATTGTCAGATGGAGCAAATTTGTAACTGGTAGATACTGGAAATCTAATGGTCATTGTAAGACCTGAGTCTCTCCATGCCTCAAAGGCAATGCAATCAAAGGACATGCACATCAGTACAAGAAAGTGAAAGATGAGGTGATTGGTCCAAAGCCTCATTGTAAACCTCTGGCAGAGTCTGTAACTTATCTCTGGATTATCCTGAACCTGGATCACAAACATATGTGTTTCCAGTCACAGAAGACACAATACACTAGCTTGACTTCATCATTACCTATACGCATATCTTCAAATTTCAGTTTTTACTTCATCTCTGTTATGTCTGATAATGTAAACTAACTTTATGCTATAAAATAAATAATATAAAAGGATAATATAAAAATATAACACATAAGAATATAGTAAATATTTGAAGTTAAAATGAGCAGAAGTGAAAAGAAGTGAAAATGCTCCCAAAGCATGCTTAGAGAAGATAGAGACAAGGCTACATTTTTATTTAATTTTATTTTATTTTTTTAAAAAAGGAGATGCACATTTCGGAGGAAACTCATCACTTTAACTCTACAAGACCATTTAATATCAACTCGATGAGGTCAAATCAGTGTCTGTCATCCCAAACTGGATTTGAAATAGCAGATCATTTTTCCACTCTTCATTATGCAGAAAAATTGAATTAATGTTGTTAGGATTTTCTAACAGCAGTTCGAAATATGCAGCGAGTAGTTACACAGCTAAACCATGCCACTGCATAGACAAATCCATTTAATGCTATCTGTAATGTAAGATTTATTTTAAATAAAGAGGAATTAGCTTCCAAAATTGTCAGATTTACTTTTTATGGACAACTTCAACAGGTAGAACAAAAAAAACGTAAGCAGGCATCTAGATGATGAAAGCCTGAAAGGAGATATAAGGTGCCTCTCTGTGCGTGTGTTTCCCTGCTGAATACTTCCCTCCCCCCCTAACCCCCCATGATACTTGGTGGCAGATATGTCATACCTATAAAGACTTTCCAGAAGTATTTGGGGAAGGGAAATAGTATGCGTTTTGTAAAAGGCAAAAGAAAAGTATTAACGTAGAAGACTGCTGTTTGCATGGGCTGAGGAAGTATTACCAGGTCTGATATTTGTATTATAAATTCTCCCATCTCTGTTTCAAAGTCTACAACAATTATGATTTATTTTTTTTAATTTGATGTCAGATTCTGATATCAGTTGGGGTTTTTTTTATGTTGTGATAAGTTCCATTTTAAGATTGACTTCTGTTCAAGCTTGTATTATTTTCAATTCTAACTAAATATTCTTTCTACAGCTGAAAAACATCTGCATAACACCTTCCAAAGCACATCTTTTTTGATGACAAAAAGCAGCAAATTGGGTACCTCTGAAAGCATATATTGTGTGGATGATAGTCTGAGAAACAAGGAGAATTTTTTTGAGGACTATCTACTCCTGATATATTATCAGTAAGGAGTGCTCTGTGAGGTACTTGGAAGACCTGCTTATTTCATATTAATAGTTGATTAAACTTAATACAGTGAGTATCATGTCAAAGAAGGCAATTGTAAGTGCCTTGCTTTCTGAAGCCAGAAGCAGTTTCTGAGGTGATAATTTTAGAGACTTACAGGTTTTTATCATTTTTTTCTGAGATTAATAAAATGTTCATTATTTTTGTACTATGTTTTGATAGTCTACAATTACATGAGTATTATGAGCAATCTAAATTAAAGGCCATTGTCATCAATATAGAGTGAGTTATTTGGCCAGGGTTTCATTTATGTGTTGTTTTTGTGTGTCCAGATGGGTATTTTGGTTTATCATATTCATCAGCAAGGAATCTTAAAGCATTCTAACATCTGTGTAAGGCTGGAGCACACAGGTTTGATTATTTCCACTGCAATGAACAGCCTAGTTTTTTCTCTGGGACTTCTGGTACTTCATTTGTAAAGGAAGAGGTAGCTTCACTTAGCACAGAATGAGTAGGAGTCTGTTGATTGCATAGCAGAGTGCGAGAGGTAACTGTTTGCTTGATGATCTGACACTGCAGGTTCTTACGGCTTAAAATCATCTGTCATTTCAGAGGGGTTTTGGATAAGCACAGATACAGGTTATAAGGGCAAGTGCTTCAGGACTTCATCTGCTAGCATAAAGTTAATTTCCATCCCAAAGGGCAAAACTCTGTGCAGTGATCAGTAAATACTGCTTCTACAGCTGTAGCACTAGTCCTAAAGGACATTATGGACAAAATTTAATAGGATTTTGAACACGTTAATGAACTGTGTCACTTTGTGATGTTCTAGGAAGGGCATAAAGGATCTCAAACTGAAGAAGAAAGCAGGATTTCTTTGCATTGTCTATAAATCAGTGGCAATAAATACCAAGTGGGCTGCATAAAGTAGGCAGATTTGATGTTGAAAGAAAGGATGTTTGTGCCAAATAATTTGGGACATTATGGAAGCATATTTCATCCTGATAGAAATGCACCCACAACACTGACAATGGCAGGTGCCAGCTTAGCAAGGCAAAGCCGTATGCCACCTGTGGACCAGTTGTACCAGCTAGTCCTGCTATAGGACTGGCTTAGATTGAACATCTGATGTTTTAAAAAGATTCTTTGCTACTTTTGGCTTTCATGTGCCTTCTTCTCATTCATTTTGGCATCCATATATATTGTTCTTCTAAACAGCTTCTCTTATTATCGTTTCACAAAGCGTTTTCAATCTTTAATTTGTGACAATGAATGTTTATTTTTATGCAATTGATAGCTAAAAGTAGTTTGTAAGTGTAGTAATATTAATTATTTATTTTTTAGGTATAAAATATATTTATTAGTATTTTCCAATGCTCTTGTAACCTATTTTATCCCTACTTATGTTTTGATGGTGGTTTGTTTTGGTTCTGCTTGCAAGTTACGTTTTGCATGGGCTATTTTTATAATTTCTGAAATGAGGTAATGCATAGTTTCTGGTGGCAGGATCGGTTGGTATTTTTTATTTTTGTGAGTAATCAGCGTTGTCTTAAAATCCTGAAAGATAAGGGATCATAAGGAAAAGAAGATTGGACACCCATCTCAACCCCGACTCCATCCTTCAATACAAAAAAACCCAACTCAACTGAAAGAAAAAAGAACCAACCACAGAAACCCCCAAAACCAAACAGCCCACACACAAAACTCAGCTTAACTTATATAAAGAAATGATTCAATCTTTATGTCCTTTAGGACAGAAAGTTTTCCCTTTGATAATTAAGATATTGAAAAACTATTCTGATAAAGATGAATTTGAGGCTTTCTATGACTTCGGGTACATTTTTGTTTTCCATTACAGCATGACATTTTCTGGTGTTGACAAAACTATTATACCATTTTTCTATATAACAGATCCAGTTAAAGACGATCCTAAGGAAATAATGTAATCAAGTTCTTAGCTTCCTTTGTTGAACTTGGTGGCTTTTAACTACTAGAAGTCATCCATAGTCATCCCCCATTCTACCAACTTTATGTATGTATGGAGTCTCTGTATTAACTAATAGATGAACATCATGTGTTCCGTTTGTGACTGAGTTTAAAAATAACTTTGTTTTACCAGTCCAGGAGGGGGCAGTACATTTCTTTTTATTGTTATTGGAAGCAAGTCCAACATTCTCTTCATCATGAAAAGCTCTGCTCTTAAAACTACCTTTTTTTAATAAGAAACCAACATCTTGACTTTGTGATTTCTTACCATCTTCGTTGTTCTTAACTATCTTTTTGTGATTGTCTTTTTTTTAAATAGAAAATTTTCAGAACTTTGAAAATCAGTGATTTGTATCTTCGATCTTCGGTATATTCAAAACAATAGGGATAGGCATTTTAAGTATTAAGATTTCATGTGTAATGTATTCTGTTCTTTTATCAGTTTTGTTGAAAATACTCTTTTTTCAAAAAGCACTGATGAAATAGAGCAGACTTCACACGTGTACTTAATTCATCATGTTTCCTTCTTGCTTCCAACTCAAATATTCATGTGCATAAGTGTACAGAGGAATCAAGCTGATTTTAAATATATGGTCCCAAATTGTATTTTGAATTTCTCAGTGTATTACAGTGAAATTCAAATTAATACAAAGCAAAAAATATAGTTTTTATGGATGTACTTAATTTTTTGTGCAGTTATGATCCCAATTCATTACTCATGCTTGGCTTGGAGGTAAAATGGAAGTGATTATTGGCTACGAGGAGAAGAAAGAAGTACAAATCTAGTGCATATAACATTTATTGTGGGAGGAAAGTAAGCTTTTACAGTCAGTTGATTCTTTGGAGTTTTGTTTTTGCTGTGGGACAAAGCTATTAGCATGAAATTTCAGGTACAATTAAAGTGGCCTCATGATTCCACATAACTTACTTGAAAATTTTCACTGTTTATAATTGCTGTAATTCTCAAGAAGTTTGTAGTAAAAAAAAAAAAAATCCCACAAAACATAAGAATGGTAATGATCATAGTAGCTCTGAAAGTTCATCCCAGAGGGAGTGGAAATAGTGCTTTTTCCCTTGATCCGGCTCAAGGGGGATATTTTTAATAAGGTCTCTTAAGGTTTTTTGTTATTATTAATGTTGTTATTTTTATTAATATTATTTTAGATCTGCATTACTCAGAAGTTAGCTAGAAGCTTTGTAAAGCCCAAGCTACAGTGTTATGTTATACCTAAGCCATTGGAATGTTCCACTCAGTGCTATCATAGTGAATGATTTGTGCTGTTATTGGGAAGCTGTTTAGCATACCCTGGGAACACAGAACAGTCCTACATCTGGCCCAGGAAGTGTCCCACAGAAATACTTGCTGTTTATTTGGTGGATGAGTCTGTTGAAATGTTTCCCAAAACAACTTTTTTTCTTTAAAGCCTTGTAATTTCTCTATTTAAAACGTGTGCAGTTGCTGGTTCATGATCCATGGTGCACCACAAACAATAATGGTTTATTTCTTCTCAAGGACAAACTGCTGTTGCAAAACTTGTAAAATGCTGTTTGCATTTTAATGCTGTTATTTATTGGTTTTACTACTACTATCGTTATTATGCACTATAAAGATTATTTTGTAAAAAAAAATATCACAACTGCATCATCTTAATGCAATTTCTGTTAGAGGGTTACTTGGGGAAAAAAAAGGTTTCATGTGGAAATGTCTCTGAAATAAATTCTACCCTAGAAATTTAGAACAGGAGTGGGCTGAAAGAATGTGGGAGAAACTTTGTAATGTGACTTAAATTAATAAATGCAGTATAGATTTTGAATAAGTGCCAACTCTATTGAATACAATAGCTCTGTCTAGAGCTAAAACTCTCAGACCAAAGTTATCAAAATCAGGAGCCTAAAGTTGCATACCTAAATGTAAGCTATTTGATTTCCAGAGTGTGAGTCAACCATGATTGGTGATGGGAGTCGATGGAAATTGCTTATGCTTCACAGTTATTAAAAATAGATTGCTTGTAGATATTTTAACATTTTCCAACAGATTTCAGGAGTCTAGCCCAATGTGTGATAGGTCTTATGTAATAGCATTAATTGGAGGAAAGTAAAACCAGAGTTTAATGCAAAAATATGGTTGTCCTGCAGAGTGTTTTTGCCTTTTCACAGTGTGAGACTTTAGTGACATTAATCCCTCTCCCCCCTGTTTGTTTTTTGTGTTTTTAAGCTTAAGGAACATATCTACTAGTTATTTCTTCCTGTGATCCCAAGCACTTGGTGACTTAATTTACTTTTCATTTTGGAAAAAATAATA